>JANHAO010004276.1:0-24483 GCA_026873985.1 Saraca asoca
TTCTGGGGAAGGGGTTCGGCCAAGTGAGGTCCTCTGATGAAAAATTTTGAAATTTCCCTCTTTTTGGCCGGACCGGTTCCATCACTAGCCATATTCACAATTATTATATAATGGATCTTGACTTCATATGCAACTATAGGACTATCAACTGTGGCGGTAAATGTGTCAATCATAATTTCTATTAGGTTGTTATCCATCTTACTTGTCCATAGAGGGATTAGTAACTAATTCTTGAATATTTGAAAAATAGTCCATAAAATAATGAGTCTGGAGTTTAGTAAGATATATATATATATATATATATACACCAAACATATGAATTCATCACACAACAAGAGCCATACATACACATGTACACATACCATCAACAAATAGCTGGTACTTGTATTATTTCCATAAAGGATTATAGAGTATTTAAAGACTTACCATTAAGGTAATTCACCATATAAATTTCTTAGCACATTAAGCCATTCTAGACCAAATTTTATCTCTCATAGTTATATGTCGACATTTCAAATTTATCATGTATTTCAATTTCATAATATTATATTTCAACGTTTCATACAACAACAATATAAATCACGCAGCACACAACCATAATTCAATTATAACCCTCATTGTTACTCCAATCTCGTCTTATCCCACACAAACCTAGCCTTTTCCTTCCAGCACTTACCTTATGCCCCTCTTGCATATTGGAACGCATAGATCCATGATCGATTCATTATTTTCATTTATAATCCATCATTCTCATATCAAGCCTCAAAGTGCTTTTGGGTATTCAATCATTCCATTCTCATAATGGATATCTCATAATTTCATATTAATATATCTCATCATCATTCATAACATTATGTATCATTTCAAGTCCCATGTGCATAAACAAGATTTCCACCATAATAATCATTATCATCATATTTTCTTGTCTCATGACTAACTTGTTTGCCAAATTTATTAATTAGTTACCAATGTATACTCAATAATTCAATTCCTTGGTATTAACTTATGAATTACATTTTTATAATTCCCTATTTATTATATTTTAGTTATTTTAATTCATTATAAAAGTAACTTAAGGATTTAAAATAGAAGTTAGAAAGAAGAAAAAATTTGTTGAATAATGTGGAATTTGCTGAAAATGAGATCAAAATCATGATTAGAATCATTGAAGAAAAATGAGCATGATTACGATTAGAATCGAAAACTTGTTTGTGAAAGGCTTGATTCGACTCGAGGAAATGTAATTACAAATGCGAGTCTACTTACCAAATTTTAAAAACTTTTAGGAAGTCTGATTTCAAATGTGATTATAATAAAAAACATGGTAGGGATACTTAATTCAAATTGTAAAATTTTAGTTCAAAATTTGATTCGAATTAGTCAAGAAAAACTACTGGGTGTCTATGAGCATGATCACAAGTTTAGTTTAAAATGGTGTGATTTGACTCACACGAGCTAATTTTGCATGCCAATAGTAGAAAAATAGGGGAAGCTATTTATAAGTTAATATCACACTATAAGATCTTAACATCACATGTTTTTGGGAGCTTAAATAAACACAAACTCAGCTATTTCAATCATATACTAAATATTATTCCAATAGATTCATTCAATCATCAAGTTTCATCATATAATCTCAAGAAACCTATTTCATGATCTTGCAACACAAATCAATAGATTCCAAGTAAGAATCATATCATAATTTATAAGAGTGGTAAGTCTCACTCACTTTAGTAGCTAGAACACAAGAAACTTCAATTATTTTCCCAGAATCACCTATGCTCTTCTAGATAAAAAATAAAAGCATATTAGCTTTCAATCATTCTTTCAAAGATTTCTCTTGTTAACTAATCATAAAAGATTAAATTATGATTCTTTTATCATGAATAAAGCTTTATCTAATAGATTTAAGCTTTAAAACATCATAAAAACTGGATTAATTCATTGGTTGAACAGAATCATGAATAGTGATAGAAAACATAAAAAATTTATAACTTAAATTATACTAAATGAATCAGTATGATTTTAATGTCAAAATGAAGAAAAAAAATGAGAGGATTTAGCAATAAAAATTTGAGACAATAACAAATAAGATTAAGGGCTCATTTGAAAAGAGTGAGAGGGAGAGAGAGAGAAAATAAAGATTAGAGAGAGAAAGTGAAGGCTTGAAGGAGAAGATGAAATGCTTTTCATGAGTTATTTATGCGCAGGAGTGGCTTAAAGAAGAAGGTGAGTCAACTAAGGGAGGGGTATTATTTTGGGGGGAAAATAAGTTAATTTTTCATTATCTACAAGTTCACTATTTTCCTTTTGAATAATTTTTCTCGTTTCTTCCATTTTGAGCTCAAATTTAACATACTTATCAATTTCTAAAAATCATAAAATTTTAATATAAATTAGTTAAATTAAAAAAAACTTTATAATGACTATAATTTTATGCTCATTTGATATCCGTAACCCTTGTTTCAAATTTTTTGAAGTTTTTAAAAATAGAATTTTAAAATTATAAATTTTATTCCTTGAACATTCTTAATCAACTCTTTAATTTTCAAAGGATTTCTAACATTCATATAATCGATTTCTATTAATTTTGGGTCTCTTATAACTTAACATTTATAATTTTGAGGTTTCCAAAATTTTGAATTTCCTTTTTTGTATTTTTTTGAAAAGCCATTTTAGTTCTAAATAAAATTTAGAAATTTTGGGATGTTACAATAATGCAAGTTAAAACAATAATTATAACATAAAAGAATTACTTACCTTGTGTGTGTTGTGAATTCATTGAGTTGAACAAGTACAAATTCTGATAAGTTCACTTCTATCAATCCCTAGTCATTTGTAGAAGAATGCATTTATGAATTCTGATGGAGAGATTGCAGAGATTGACCTAAGGTGAGATTAGGGACTTGCCTTATATATATTAACTTGACTAGGCTAAGTTGACCTATCATAAGATAGTCTAGTTACAAGGCTCACATAACTAGTAACAACTGATTCCGATTTAAATGTCATTTTAAGTCCCATATTATTATCACTTTAATTTAGGCTAATGTATAATTATTAATTCGACATTTGTATAATTTTGATTTTATAAAATAGTTTGTACTATGGAAGTCTATATGCAAAATTTTTTAATAATCTCCCACTTAAACAACATAGTTTTAAACATAATAAAGGAAAATTGTATTATAAATTACCATATGTGGCCACGTTAAGAAATGTCAAGTTAATTAGGATACTATTACAACTATAGGTCTAAATTGATATTATAAGTATTCAATAATGTAGAGTTTTATATCCGATAGGGATACTAATGTTATACACGTTTGAATATCTACACCTCGATGATCATAATATAATGTGAAATGTGAATAACAAAATTTACATAATCGTAAATGTGATTATATGTAAATCTTCCTGTATTGGTCCAAGCATCCACCTAAGATGTTTAATGAGATTTAATAATCTCAACACAATAATGAAATAGGGTTATACATCTCTATCAACATGCCATAACATATTGTGTGCAAATAACAATATATTATATAAATATGGTAACATCATTAATGTTTCATAAATCTCGAGAATAGCAATTGCACAAGTTTATTGTTTCGATAAGAAATATGAAACTCCCACTAACTTTGAACACCGAAAAACTTAGTCATACTCATTCTAGTCACTTATTCGTAGAATAATTTTACACCTAAGCCTTTAATTAGTAGATTCACAAGCATCTCTATCAAATTGATATTTAATAACATGATTCTTTGTACAGATAGGATTTTTATTATTTTGAGAGAAGTAGATTGTGGTAGCACTATTACAACATATGGTTAAAGTTTTAGAAATGTTCTTAATAACCTTGAATCTAGATATTACATTCTTTAATCAAACAACCTCACAAGTGACTTCATAACATGTGACATATTATGCCTCCATGGTAGAGGTTGCTGTGATTAACTACTTGATGCTTTTCCACAAAACAGTTTTTCCTGCCGACATAAAGATGTATACAAATGTTGACTTTCTATCATTTGGATAACTCACAAAATCAGAGTCAAAATAGCTTATACCTATGAGACCATTAGATCTATGATATGTTAGTATAAAATTCTTTGTACCTTACAGGTAGCTAATAACTTTCTTCTTAGTAGTCAAATATCTCTGACTAGGATCACTCAAGTATCTCCTAAGTACACCAATTGCATAAGCAATTTCAGGACATGTACATACTTGAGCATATATCAGGCTATCAATAATGGAAACATATGAAACCACTATTAACTTGATTTTTCTTTATCATTATAAGGACACTAGGCTTTAGAAAGAATCTTGCCCCTTTGGAAGGGCACAACACTTTGAGAGTGCAAAGATATGTTGAATTTTTTGAGCACTTTTTCATTGTA
This sequence comes from Saraca asoca, assembly GCA_026873985.1. Taxonomy (NCBI): domain Eukaryota; kingdom Viridiplantae; phylum Streptophyta; class Magnoliopsida; order Fabales; family Fabaceae; genus Saraca; species Saraca asoca. Next base: position 4,407 of record JANHAO010004276.1, read on the forward strand.
TGATCTTTGAGACAAGCCAAGAAGACCCTGAAATCTATCACTATGAATCTATATGCCTAGCATGAAAAAGGCATCACCAAGATCCTTTATATCAAAACATGTCAGCAACATCTGCTTTGTCTTAATCAAAAGGCTCGTATCTTTATTTGCAAGGAGAACATCATCAACATACAAGACTAAAATCATAAACATGCCCCTATTCATCTTTGTTAGCCTAGGTTACCCTAACTACATATATTCCTTAGTTTTGATATTGAAAAATAATTTTAACCAATTTTTTACATTACTATTTGATATTATATTTCACTGCTTATTTTAATTTGTTTTGTAGGTTTCAAAGTATGTATTTGTGATTCAAGAAGATCAACATGAGAATTAGGAATTATTTTATCTTTGTAGGATTTCTTGTAAATGAATTTCAAAAGAATTTTAATTTAAATAAATATTTTCAAAATGAGATTGAAACACCACTTGAAGAAAATGAGATTTTATAAAAACTATTTTACACATTACAAATCGATTTATGAATCGATTCATGTTTTGAAAATGTATATGAATAGATTCATACATCGATTCATAAAGAACAGTTTTTAAAAATTTTTAAACTGGAGGTTGAGATTTTTCTTTGAATCGATTCAGTAATTGATTCACTAACTGAAAATCAATTATTCTGTTACAATTCATTATAGGAGTTATAAAAGCCTAACTGCCTTCAGTTCTTCAACAGTTTTTACACAATTGTCTTTCTCCTTCAAGTGCAAAAATCTCTAGCTAAAGTGCTAAACCTAATTTCTCTCTACCTCACAAGAATTCTGAGATCTAATCAAGAAATTCTAAATCAAAGTTCTATTGAATTCATCTTAGCTATTTGAGATTTCATCTCAAACCTCTGGTATTGTATTTTACTTTACCCTATTCTTTTCTTATATTTTCTTTTAAGGTTTCTAGGTTAATAGAAATCCTATTTAGGCTAGCAAGAGCCTGTTATAATTCTTGTGTTTGTTTTTAGGTTTAGAAGAGTTTGTTTGTAATTCTTCTAAGTTAGCAAGATTCTTGTAATTCTTGTGTTTGTTGTAAATTGGCATTTCAGGAGCCTGGTTAAATCCTAATGTTTTTCTTTAATTGAAGTGGTAAATTGAAGATTTTCCAGTGGAGTAGACTTGAATTACAATTTCAATTTAAGTTAAACCACTTTAAAAACTTGTGTCTTAATCTTTACTTTTTTGCTCTTACATTTATAATCTTGCTGTACAACTATTGACTTTGCTGTTAGCATATTTATCAATAAAAACTTTACTATGCTTCTTGATTTAAAAGAAAAAAATCTCAATTTCTGTTAAGATTGAAAAGAAGAATTTATTTCATATAAAGGAGTATACAAATTCCCCCAAAGGAATAAGGCCAAGATCCAATTTTTGCAGTTTATTTTCTAATTCTTGGGACCTAACAATTGGTATCAAAGCTTCAGCTCTTGATATTCCTTTTGTTTGATAAGGATACAGATTCAAACTTAACTATTTTCTTTGATCGTCCATCCTTGAACAATCCACCTCCTTTTGACTTAAAAAACTTTGATTTTTAGAAGTACAAAATTAAAGTCTTTATTGAAGCTTTAGATATTGATAGGCTAGAAATTTTAGAAACAGGCTGTAAATATCTTATGATATCTGTAAATGGAACACTAGAGCCAAAATCCAAATTGTTATGGACTAATGAAGAGGAAAGAAAACATTTTCTTACCTCCAAATTAAAATGGATTATTGTTAGTACACTATCTACTAATGAATTTCCAAGAATTTTAGTGTGCAAAATAGGAAAAGGAATCTTAGATACCCTAAAGACTTTTACAAATGCAGAATTGAAGATGAGTGCAAAGAAGAAGAACAACACTGCCTCATAGCCAAGCATAATGAAAATTTACAGGTCCTGTAGTATCCTTTATCTTTCTATAATTCCTATATTAGTGACTCTAATAGTGATTCTAGTAACCAAGTAGATGATGATGATGATTCTGATGACCTATATGAAGAGATTTATGAAGCACTGACCAAAGTTAATAAGGAGATAAAGAAATTAAAGAGTCAAAATGAGAGTTTGATAAAAAAGATTGAGAAAATTGAAAAAGAAAATGCTGATTTGAATGTTCTGGCTAAAAAATTAGTTAATGAGAACAAAATATATGAGCATTGTGACTCTTATAAGCTGGAGATAGAGAGATTGAATAAGATGTTACAAGGCTTTATTGAGAATAATGAAAAATTAAATGGAATACTTGAGAATCAAAGAAATTTACAAAAAAAAAATGGCTTAGGATATAGATAGCAGCAGTTCAAAATATCTAAGAGATAGAACTCTGCCTATATCACCTACTATTATTGTAATCACAAAGGCCATCATATCAAAGATTGTCCATTTAGGAATGGAACATATTTTCTAAGGCCAAATGAAAAATTGGTATGGTTGCCAAAATTATCTACTACTAAGAAAGTTTCTACTATACCTACTAACAAGTTTGGACCTAAAACTTATTGAGTACCAGCCAAGCAAATTTGATTCTAGTTTTACAAGTCTGTGTGAGAGAAAAGAAAGTAACTCATGATATAGAATAAAAATTGCACTCACCACAACCTAGACATTAATAAACTCTCTATAATTTTCAGTAAATTCTCTTATTTTTCATGTTTGATTTGAAAATTGCAAGTACTAACTTAAGCATTGGAGATGTTGCTGAGTTTGTTTTGCAGGTACATGAAGAGAATTTGAGACTTCAAGTGATTTGAGATGTTAACTAAACATTTGAATAGCAAAAAAAACCTCAGGAGAACAAAAAGCTTAGAAAAATTGAACTAATGAACCCCCTAATCGATTTAGCAATCGATTTTGATTTATCTAGTTTTTTTCCAAGAGTTTTTGAATCGATTCCATCATTGATTCACTTCTTAAATGATGCACATTATGAATCGATGCCTATATCAATTCACACGATTTTACAAACTTTCAGAAAGACTCAAAAATTTCAAATTTTTCTAAATACTCCTGGATGAATCAATTACCTAATTGATTCATAGAATATCAGTTCATATATGCACTGATGCCGCAATCGATTCCCCTATGAATTTCAATGAATAAATTTAAACCCGAATTGATTCATTAGTAAATTTTTGCTTTCTAAATCAATTCAAGGCATGATATTATAAATACCTAAATCGAAGTTCAATTCACTTTATAGTAACCCTTTAGTCAGCCCCCTTTAGACAATTTTCTTGTCTTCTCCTTCTAAAAATCCCTAAAATCTTCATTTTTAAACCTTTTTTCACCAAAATTTTTTTATAGAAACATTAGAAACATCATTTCTAAACATTTTAACTGATTGATTTCACCATAAATGGCCTAAATCTAAAAGGCCCAAATCAAACCCCAGAAAACCCTAAGTACCGAAACTACATTTCCTTCAACAATCACATCACAATGGCAAAAAGGATCAAGCTAGTAACAAAATACAAAGACAAATCACCTATAAAGGTTACCTAATCAATTGAAGAAGAATCATTCTTCCTGTCCTTAAATGAGTATGTTGCCTATCTTTCCTTAGAACATAGAAAAATTGAACCATTGAAATGCTTCAATGACTAGTTGCTGATAACAACCCATTTACCTGAATTGTTAGCAAAGTATAGGCTAGAAAAATTTATAACTTTTAAAGAAACAGCCTACCCTAGATTAGTAAAAATGTTTTATGCTACTCTTGCTAATGCGGATGGTAAATTATCTTGTTATGTGATACGTAAACATGTGGTGATTGATTCTGAATCTTTTGCTAATGAAGTTGGTATGAATAACACAATTCCAAAGCTTACCATAGCATCCTTCCTTGATTACAGTAAGGAACTAGTTGTTAGAATGCTATTTCCCTACTCCACCCTAAAAGATGACGGTGGAAAACTGCTGATAACTAGCTTGTCTCCTGAAGACAGGATACTGCAATATGCTTTATGCAAGATAATTCTGTCAAAGATCACCAATTTCACCTAAATTGTGGAAGATGATTTGTTTTTAATATGGATTATCAACTCCAAAAGATCAGATATTGGTTATCTTCCTTATGGCATGATCCTGACACCATTTTTTACCAAATTTAAAATAAAACTTTTTGATGAAATTTTATTTTCACCACCAAATGCAATCACAATGATTACTACATCACATTTACACAAGATGGGTTTTATAGAAAATAAACAAGGGAAATGGACTAAAGAAGTATCTAGGCCTACACAATCATCTGGACAAATTTCAGGCTCAACTGTAATTTCTACTAAGCTGAAGCTAGATTAACTGAATTGATAGAAATGATGCACAAGCACATTACTGATCAAATAAATAAGATTTCTGACACTTAAGAAACATGGTTTGACCTTATAAAAGAAAGAATGTCTCATTTAGAAGAAGAAAGTTGTAAAAGAGATAATGAGATAATCCAAAGGCTCAAATCCCTTGAGGTTCAAGTTCAAGAAATTAGATTGAGGCTACAACAACAAGATGAAGATGCAGAGCTTCAGAAGATTGATGAACCTTCTCTAGAGTAGTCTTATTTATGCTTGTTTGTTTATTTGATGTGTATCCCTTAGTCCCATTTTCCCTATCTTGTTTTTACTATTGTTATTATGTTTTTGAGACTATATTTTGATATGTGATGTATACTGGATACTTTGATATTTTCCAGATATTTTGATACTTTTATAGATATTTTATTATTTTCATAGATGTTGGATTCATGTTTTATATTGATACTTTGATATTTTTGGATGATTCACATGTTGTCATTATTTGTTATTACTAAAGTTATATAGGTTTTCTACACTTTATATTGGATATTTTATCCTGTACTTTAGATTTTATTCTAATATTTTGATTCAAGTTGATATATGATTCTTTTTACATATAAATGTATTAAATCCTGATCAATGTATTCTATTTTTTTTTTTACATTTTTGGTACATGTTTTTTTTCATCTTATTACTTTTTGATGTGCCAAAATGGGGAGAATATAGAATTTTCAAAATTTTTTAAAATTTTCAAAAATCCCATAAATTTTAGATATCATTTTCAAACTTAAATATTTTTTAATGAGATATTATTTTCAATTAAAAAGGGGGAGCAAAATTTCAAAAAAAGGAGAAAGATTTCAAAAGGGGAGAAAAATTAAAAAAATTAAAAATTGTCATAAATTTCAAATTTTTTTAATAAAGATAACTTTTTCAATTTTACTTTGAAATTAATGTAAAATTATTTGTCAGTATCAAAAAGGGGGAGATTGTCTGCTTAGGCTACCCTAACTACACATATTCCATGGTTTTTGATATTGAAAAACAATTTTAACCAATTTTTCACATTACTATTTGATATTATATTTCAGTGCTTATTTTAATTTGTTTTGTAGGTTTCAAAGTATATATTTGTGATTTAAGAAGATCAACATTAGAATTAGGAATTATTTTATCCTTTTTGGATCTCTTGTAAATGAATTTCAAAAGAAGTTTAATTCAAATAAATATTTTCAAAATGTGGTAGAAACACCATTTGAAGAAAACAAGATTTTATAAAAACTATTTTACATATTACGAATCGATTCATCAATCGATTCATGTTTTGAAAATACATATGAATCAATTCATAAATTGATTCATGAAGAATAGTTTTAAAAAAGTTTTAAACTGAAGGTTGGGATTTTTCATTGAATTGATTTAGTAATCGATTCATTAACTGAAAATCAATTATTCTATCATAGTTTGTTACAACAGCTATAAAAGCCTAACTGCCTTCAGTTCTTTAACAGTTTTTACATGATTTTCTTTCTCCTTCAAGTGCGAAAATCTTTGATCAAAGTGCTACTTGATTTCTCTCTACCTCATAAGAATTCTGAGATCTAATCAAGAAATTCTGAATCAAAGTTCTATTGAATTCATCTTAGCTGTTTGAGATTTCATTTCAAACCTCTAGTATTGTATTTTACTTTACCCTATTCTTTTCTTATATTTTCTTTTAAAGTTTTTAGATTGATAGAAATCTTGTTTAGGCTAGCAAGAGCATGCTATAATTCTTGTGTTTGTTTTTAGATTTAAAAGAGCTTATTTGTAATTCTTCTAGGTTAGCAAGATTCCTATAATTCTTGTGTTTGTTGTAAACTGCCATTTCAGGAGCTTGGTTAAATCTTGATATTTTTATTTAATTGAAGTGGTAATTTGGTTAAGGATTATCTAGTGGAGTAGACTTGAAGTGTCGTTTCAATTCATGTTGAACTACTTTAAAAACTTATGTCTTAATCTTTACTTTTCTACTCTTACATTTGTAATCTTGTTGCATAACTATTGACTTTGCTGTTTGCATATTCATCAATTAATACTTTACTGTGCCTTTTGATTAAAAGAATAAATCTCAATTTTTGTTAAGATTAAAAAGAAGAATTTATTTCACATAAAGGAGTACATAAATTCCCCCAAAGGAATAAGGGCAAGATTTGATTTCCGTAGTTTGTTTTCTAATTCTCGAGACCTGACAATCTTAAAATAAACACACTGACCTAAATCATTCTCATTGAACCCAAGAGAAGTAAATATCTCATCAAACTTGAGTTACCATTTCTAGATGCTTGCTTCAAACCACATATGAACATTTTCAATTTACGCACCAAGTGTTCTTCACCCTTCTTTTGGAAGCCATTTGGTTGGTTCATGTAAAAAGTTTATGACAAATCACCATTCAAGAAGACCGTTTTAACATTGTTTTAGTGAAGCTTTAGGTTGAAATGTGCGATGAACATCATAACAACTCAGAACGAGTTTTTAGTTAAAACATGTGAGAAAGTTTCTCTGTAATCAACACTTTTCTAAGTGTAGTCTTTTGCCATCATTTTGGTCTTATGCCTTTCAATCTCCCCTTGAGCACCTAGTCTAGTATTAGATACCCATTTGCATTCAATAGACTTGTAACTAATAGGTAATTCCACAAGATCCTATATATTGTTCTCGTGCATTAAGAATAGTTTGTCTTTCAAAGCTTTTATTCACCTTAAAGAATTAGGACTTGAAATAGCTTTTGAAAATTAGTGGGATTATTATCATTATTGATATTAAACTTGTGCTTTTACAGGTATACCAGATAGTCATTAGTAATTGCTTTGGTCTATGGGCCCTCTAGGATTTTGTCAAGGGCACTTCTTCATTTATAGGACTTGGTTCTCTTTCTTCTACCAATGGAGCATTTGGCTCTTCAAGTTCCATCATTGGTTCTACTATTGGTTCTAATATTTGTTGTATTAGATTATCTTTTGGATCAATACAGTACAGTGAAGGTGCTAGTGTAACAATGACTTATTCCTCTCTAAGAGTGATATCACCTGATTCTTCACTCTTACTGTCCAAATAGTTTTCAAAATATATGACATAATCTAACTTAAATACCTTAATGGTATGTGTCAGACAGTAAAATTTGCTACCTCTAGAGTTGTTACAATATTGAATAAAGTAACCAATGATAGTTTTTGGATCAAGCTTCTTTGTAAATGGATTATACGACTTCAAATCAACCTTACAACCCTAAACATGAAAATGCCAAAAACTGGGCTTTTTCCAATATAGTAACTTATACGGGGTTTTAGGTGTAAACTTATTAAGGACTTAATTTAAAATATATTCAGTCTATTAAGGTAGAATTCGCCAACATACATCTCACCATGTCCATAAGCATGCATTTCCTTTTTTCTACAATTCCATTTTGTTTGGATGTTCCATGCATAGTTTATCTAGCCTCAATTCCATAATTTTGGAAATTTCTTGTAAAAGGACCAAGATTCCTAATAGTTTCATCATATTTACCATAGTACTCACCATCTCTATTAGAATTGACTCACTTAATCTTTTTTCCTAGTTTGAGTTTAATCACAGCCTTGAATGTCTTAAAAGCATTAAAGGCTTTTAACTTTTCAATGAGGAGTTCTACTTAGCCAAATCTCAAATAATCATTGATGAAGGTGAAGTAATTGTATCCACTCATAACACTCAATTTAATCAGGCCATTAACATAAGTGTGAATTGACTTTAGAACATCTTTACTTCTAGTTCTCTTTCCTTTTCTAGCTCTACTAGGGAGTTTTCCCTTGATGCAATTTACATACGTACCAAAATATAAAAGTCCAGGTTATGAAGAATTTTTTCTTTTATTAATGACTTCATCCTTTCTCTGGACATATGACCCAGATGCCTATGTTATAGCATTGAAGACCTTTAATCAATTCCACCCCTTTAGTTTTTCAACCACATCATTTATGTAACAAACTAACTCTTCCATTTCCTAAAAGGCCATTGTGTTCATAGGTTTAAAACAACAATTCAAATCTAATTTCTTCTTATGGAAAGTACACAAATAGGGTCATTTAACTCTAAAACATGATTACAAGATAAACTTATGGCTACTACTTCTATGTGCTCCTTTTGCACTTTGTTTCCATTTCCCAATCTCACTATCAACTCTCCTTTACTTGGCTTCCTTTTGTTTCTCAGCACCTATAAAGAATTAATAAAATAAATTATTACACTGGTGTTTAACCACCAAGTGGTTAATGGAACATCTACAATATTAGAATTAAAACACACTTTGGAACTAGAGGAACACTTTGATTTTTCTTCTCAATCCATTTCTTAAGCCTATAACATTATGCCTTTTTGTGTCTATACTTCTCATAGTACCTACAATTTCTCTGAATACAAGCTTCTTGGGTCTATAGTATTACGTACTCATGTCAACCTTTTTCTTCTCAAAACTGGGTTTCCTTATGTTATCTTTCGGGTGTGACTTATTTCCACCCTCAGCACTTAATGCATGTGTAATGAGGTGAGTACTGTGAACCTTTCCTTTCTTTATGTCATCTTCTGTTTGACTAACAATTGATATTATCTTATCGATGATACATTCACCCCTTTAGATGTGATATGATATATTAAGATCATCATACTAAGCAAGAAAAGACTCCAAAAGCAAGTTAGATCAAATAACTATCTCCTAAGTCTGCTTTCATAGCCTTTAACCGATTGTATTAGTGTACCAGCAGTTTTACAATGTGCTCATGAACTCCACTAACACTATTATAAGTAGTCTTCTACTACAATGAAAGGTAATGTCCTTTCTCGACCTTATCAAACTTCATGAACTTTTTAGCCATAAAGTCTATAAAGACTTTAGCATTTTAAAAATTAACAATGCTTTGCCTGATGATCTTATCCATAGTATACTTCATAATTATCAAACACACTCTATTATAGTGTGTTTACTTGTCATAAAGAGCCCTTTGTGTAGCAGTAGAATTATGATTAATCATCGACTCCTTCTTTCTGAATGTCAAATACAAGTTAGTGATTGCTAGGTATAAATTCAATGATTCAACCCAATCCTCATAATTAGTCAGATTCATCATTTTCATGGAAGTTAATTACATAGGTAAAGAGACTGAGAAAATAACAATGTATTAAATTAATCATAAATTTCTATATTGCATATTTAATGTGGTCATGCTACAAAATTTTTTCAATAACTATATAATTCCTAAACAATATTATACTATAAAACCTAACACCTGTATGGTATTTAAAATTCTACAATAATATAAGGATCAAATATAATATTCCTAAAAGTTAATCCTGATAGAGTATTTAGAATTATAGAAACACAATACTCAACCCTAACTCTTATATTATTGCCAAAAACTACATTAATAATATCATATTGATGGGGTACAAATATTATCAACATAACACTCTCCTAAATACCATACTAAATGATTTAATTTTAAGTGGAATTTTATGCAACTATTTTTATGATAGGTGAGTATACAATTGCGTAAAATTTCATGACATAATATGAGTTATTTATAATTCTTATACAATAATAATATACATATAATCATATAAAATTAATTCAACACTCAAATAGTAACATATTTCATCAGAAAAATTTTATACAATAGATCAATATATATGAATTATAGGTAAAATTTTTAGGTCAAAAAATAACAATTTAATATTCACATAAATTGGAAAAAACATTTTTTAATTCCAAAAAATTATGAAAAAATGCCTAAAAATTCCAACTTGGAGAGTGGAGCAAAATAGAGTTTGAACCATCGCCTTTGGCTGTCGACAGGGTAGTGCATGGACCACACACTCTTAGTGTGTGTGTGTAGGCTTCGTGCACTTCTGCCAACCCATCCTTTAATTGCTGAAATTGCCTATAAATTAGGTCAATATACCCATTTCAAACTTGGGAATAACTTGGTCCCAATTGATGCATTTTTACCCAAACTCTTGTATAGATTTTCATTATAAAATACATCTAATACTAACCTATTAATTAATTTGATGAAACTAGAAGAAATTTGCTTTAATTTCCATTTAAAATATCGAAACTCTTGACTGTGTTCTTCTTCTAAAAAATTTTCATTTAAAACACCATTCATCCTGATTTTTGTTTAAATTAAAACATGAGTTTTGTTTTGTAAATTGTTTTGAGCTAGAACCACTAATTAATTTGAAGAAAAAAACACAAATTGTGTCTAATTTGATTAATCACCTTTTCATCAAACCTTGAAAATTTTGATTTTATGGTTCTTTTTCAAGCACAGTAAAATATACATAAATTCTAAAATTTATTTATATATAATATATCAAAAATATTCTAAAAATTATTCATATAAAAAATTATAGATTAATTTTGTTGTAAGATTATAATTTTTGAACTCACAACCTTTCTTAATTTCAATAATAGTACAACATAAATAATCTCAAACTGAATTTGCATAATATTTAATCATGCAACATGATAGAATAATTGACTTTGATATTAATTGCAAGAAATTGCATCATATAATTAAACCAGTTATCTGGATCTAATTTATCATATTACATGGCATAAATATAATGCAAATTAAAACAATAATTATAACATAAAAGAATTACTCACTTTGCTTAAACTATGAATCCGTTGAGTTGAACAAGTGCCAATCTTAGTAAATTCACTTCTCTTGATCCCAAGTAGTTTTTAGGAGAATGTGTTTGCGAATCTTGATAGGGTGACTGCAGAGACTGACCTAGGATAAGGGTAAGAACTTACCTTATATACATTAACTTGATTGAGCTAAGCTGACCCATCATAGAATAGCTAAGTTACAAGACTTACATAACTAATAACTACTTATTTTAGTCTAAGTGTCATTTTTATCCCCATATTATTATCACTTTAATTTGGGCTAATGTATAATTATTAATTTGACATTTGTATAGGTCATGTTTTTATGAAATAGTCTGTACTGTGGAAGTCTATATAATTTTTTTTTTAACATAGGTATCTCCTAAGTGTACCTAATCCTCTAATCCTATAAGAGGGTGGTGAGGCTCTATCTCACTATTCCTAATTCTAAAACAAATGTTTAATAAAACTATGGTTAAATTACACTTTGGATCCTTATAGTTTAGGCTTTTTTCAATTTGGATACTTGTATTTTCAAAGTTTGGAATTGGATACCTACACTTTCTAATCATTTGTACTTGTATTATTCCCGTCCAAGCTCTATCTAATTGTTCTAGTTGGCAAACATCATGCCGATTTGGAAAATTTTTTTGTACCCATATCATCTCTGTTATTTCCACCTTGAAAAATGCCCAAAATTTACCCATCCCATGTGCTAGTCATGTGAGAAAAATTACCTCTGCTAATCCAAAAATTTTCCCTAGTAGATTAAGAAAAAGGGAATTTCCTTTTGCAGTTTCTGTCGAAGGCCATAGCCCTATCAATCTACAAAAGTCAAGGAATCTTTTTGTCTTTTGTAGTTACTTTTGTTGAAGTTGATGAAAGCTTTGGTTTCACATGGTGGACCAACATAACTACAATGCGTTGGGACTAAGATTAGTGTCGTTTCTTCCTTTTTCATATTCCATTTGATTTCTTTATATGCAAACAAGGCCTAACTTTCTTTGAAAATGTATTGTTTAAATGCTTTAAAACAAGTTGCAATTTTATATGCGTTAAGTTTCATTAACATTAGGTTTGTGTTTGAGCATTTTAATTTTATTCAAATGCAGTCAGTTTCAAATTTTTTATTGCATTATTGACTCAATTTTGAATACTTTAATCTAGTGCAGCACTAATCTTGGATCTCACAATCCAGAATCCATTCCAAGTGACTATATATCATTGGAGAAACATTATTAGAGGCAAATCTCTTATGTATGTAGGTGGTAGAGTTTATTTTTTAAAAAAAGTGCAAACCTGATGAATGGTCTTTACAAAAAATTACTTTATCACTTACCCCTTGCTTGGTTGGAAAGAAAAAAATAGTGGAAAGAAAATGAGAGGAAAGAAGATGGGAGGAAAGAAAATGAGAAGAAAAGAAATTGTATTTTTGCTGATTGGTTGAAAAGAAAATAGGAGGAAAGAAAAAGGAAAGAAAATGCAATTTTATTGATTGGTTGAAAAGAAAATGAGAAGAAAGAAAAAGGGAAGAAAAAAACTTTGTCTTGCATTTGGACATGAAAAGAAAAAAAATAAAGGAAATTTTCCAAAATATTAACCTTTTTGTTCTATTTAAATAATGTGCAAACACAAATATTGTATTTTTTTTATTTTTTACGTAATTTTGATAAACGATAAGAAAAGAATAAAAATATGAACTTTATTTTTTTTAAGTTAATAGCTTATTATTCATGAAATATAATAAAATTTACAAAAAATTGACTTTAAAAATATAACATATTCCTCATCATGTTATATAGTAAAAATGTTTATGATTCTTAAACATACATGTATAAGTTTGGAAATATAAAAAATCTCACATTTACTTTAAAATTTAGAATAAAGAGTATATATAATTCAAAAATCAAGAATAGATGTATTTATGATAATTTCTATTTAGTATCTTTACTCTTTATTGTATTTAAATTAAAATACTATTTTAATTCTTTGTATAGGTAAGTTTTTTTAATTTAATTTTTATTTTTGATTTGATCCTTTACATATTTGATTTGATTTAATTTGATTCCTTTATTTTTAACTTTATTAATGAAATTGATGATATGAAACCTTAACATTAAATGATATTATATAAGATTTTAGATTTTTATATTATTATTTTACTTAATAAGATATGAAATAGATATATAGAAAGACTTGATTAAATAAAATTAAAATTTATCATAAAATAAATTAAAATTAAATAAAAATTAAATTAAAAAAATTTACATTCACAAGTGACAAACTATTAATGTATGCTTGAGATTTGTTAGGAACATTATCAAAGAAGGTCACTGTGTATCCAAAAAAAAAAAATCTAAGAAGAAAATTGAAAATGTCATTATTTTGCCATAAAATAAAATAGTTTGAAAATATGATATAAAATATTAATTACCTTGGGTATTAAAAAACCAAATAGAGGTTTGGCTGTTTGAAGACTATACAGTAGAATTCAAACTACTGTAGCTACACATTGTTGCTTGCCACCTCGAGAACACCCCCACTAAATTTCAAATGCAACCCAAACCAGATAGGTATTTCTGCTTCTGCTTTTGCTTCTTCTTAAACAATCTGCAACTCCTCGTTGCTAAATACAAAATGCCGCCATTGATTCCGACTTGACCGAAGTTCTCACCTCTTGGTCCGATTCTGATTCCACTCTGTGTCGTTGGCCCGGTGTGGTATGCACCAACGATTGGGTCACCCAAGTATCACTTTCTAACAAAGCTTTAGTTGGCTATATTCTTTCTGAATTGGGATTGCTCGAATCGAGGAGGAAGTTTTTTGCTTGTTTTCTACCCACTTGCATGTAGAAAATTTTTGGTGTGGGACCCACAGGAGTTTTTCTAGCTATTTTCTTTTTTGCTCCTTTTCCACCCTTAACCAAGCAAAAGCAAATCCAGTTTTCCACCCAACTTTTCTGCAGAAGTTTTCTTACCTTGCCTTTTCTATTCGGCCAAGCAGAAGGTTAAGGAATTAAGATATAAGGGCACAATTAAGATAATGTATACTCAAGCTTCTGATTCATTAAACCAGTTAGTGGAAATTAAAAATGATATAGATGTAGTTACTCTAGCTAAGATAGTATTGTAGAAATATTATAGGAATGTTGACATATATGTGCTAAATGGCTTTAAGTATGGAAATGGTGTAGTGTTCACAGAGACAAAACCAATCTCTGAACCTAGTTTAAGTGCTAGTGTTGTGGCACAACAAGGTTTAGACAAGGTAGAGATGTTGAGGCTGAAGTAGAAAATGTGGTTGACTAACAAATTGATATTGAGCCAGGTGTAGAGGTTCCAGAAAATGTTCGTGTGCAATTGGAAGCCGAAGCTGGGGTAGAAGAGGAGTTTGAGTTGGAGGTGTAGAATCAAGTTAATATAAAAGTTTTAGATAATGTTGGAGTTGAAGATTATGGTGAGGATAAACCATACATGTAGTTTACTGAAGGTCATGATGAACTTGATGAACCTAAAGAAAGTAGTGATGATAGTAGTGTGAAAAATATAGACTTTGAAGATAGTGCAGATGATATGGATGATGATGATTACTTCAACTTAAATGTTAATTCCTCTATAGTAGAGCCTGCACTTATGACTAAAGATAGGCCATTTGAACTCACAAATTTCTAGCCAACTAGTGGAACACTAGATAGTGATTATGAGATAGATTCCTTAGACAGTGTTGAGCTCAACTTTGATGGTAAGATTAAACAATCTTCCCATCCTAAGTATCCAAAGTATAACCTTGCTAAAATGTATGCAAACTACCTATAGAGGAAAAGTCTGGAGTTTAATTCTATTGAAAAGTTTAGGACTGGTATACTAGAGTGGTGTATTTTACTTGGAAGGAATGTAAAAAGGAAACCAAATGATCAATGTAGATGTAGAATTAAGTGTGTGGTAAAAGGTTATGATTGGGTATGCTTTATGAGCAAGGTTGATGCATGTGAGACATTCAGGTTAAAGACATAGAAGCCAAAGCACACATGTGTGAAAATTGTGAAAGGGCATTTAACATCTTCTGACTGGGTTTCAAAGAAGATAATTGAGAATATGCTTAATAATTTAATGCCAAAAATTGCAAATGTAATTGAGATGGTGAAAAAGAAGTATATGGCAGAAGTGTCTGTGAACAAGGCTTATTGGGGTAGAAGGAAGGTAATAAAGAAGTGAAATGGGAAGTATAATAAGTAATACTCTAAATTGTGGGATTATGGTACTAAACTGAAGAGAGCCAATCCTAGGATAACTATCAAGCTCTTATTGGATAGGGTGACACTAGAGGAGTAGCTTAGGTTCCTAAGGTATCACATATGGCTTGGGTCTGTGAAACAAGGCTTCTTGGCTGCTTGTTGGCCTATTATAGGCCTTGATGGATGCCACTTAAAAGGCATATATGAAGAGTACTTACTTGTAGCAGTAGATCCTAATGATCAGTATTTCCTACTAAGTGTTATTGTGGTTGAATTTAAGACTAAAGACTCTTAGTCTTGGTTTCTAGACATATTGTTGAATGACATTAGTAGAAAGGACTGGCTATTCATCTCTGACCAACAAAAGGTAATATACAAATATACTTACTAATGTACACTTAATATGTCAGTTATATGCTAACTGTTGCTTACTACAAAATGTATAATAACTGTCATATGTAGGGGTAAGTTCCTACAATTGAGGACTTGTTGTAAAGATAAATAGGATAGAGCATAAAAGATGTGTTAGACACATCTATACTAATATAAAAACTAAATATGGTGGAGGGGCTATACTTAGGAACTTAATACTAGCTACTTTAAAGGCTACATACAAGAAAGAGTGGGAGAGATAGATAGTAGAGCTGAGAAGGCTCAAGGCTAAGGTTTATAACAAGTTGATGGGAATTAACTTAAAATCATAGACTAAGTCATTTTTTTTCTTTTCCAAGCTCAGAATGACATAATTATGAATAATATTTCAAAGGCTTTCAATGAGAGGATCATTGGGGCCAGAGACAAGCCTATAATCACTATATTGGATTGGATTAGGGTGTATTGGATGACTAGATTTGCTGAGAAGAGGGCTAAAAGATAGGCTTACAAAGAAAAGTTCTGCCTAAAACCATTAAAGAGGTTGGAAAAAGAAATTGAAGAGTTTAGCAAGTGGACAACCGAATGGGTTAGTGCACAAAAATTTAAAGTAGGCACCTACCCAGACAAGTTTGTAGTTGACCTCCAATCTCAGCATTATAGCTGCAACTGGTAAGGGCTCACTAATTTACCCTATAGGTATGCATATGCATGCATTTTCTACATGGGAGATGAGCCAGAAAAATATATCAGCAAGTATTACCTCCTTTTATCATACATGGTTTCCTATAGACTAATAATGAACCCTGTAAATGGTGAGAATTTATGGTATTCAACAAGGAGAGAAAACATCCTCCTCTAAGAAATGGAAGGCCTCCGGGCAGACCCAGGACTTTAAGGAGAAAAGAACCAAATAAGCTCAAAACTGCATATAAACTACGTAGGGTGGGTTCAAGTTTGAAGTGCTCTAAGTGCCAAAAGTATGGCCATAACTAGAGCACTTGCAAAGGGCTAGTAGTTGAGAAGAAAGGAAAATAAACAGCTAAGAAACAAAAGTCAATGGTCTATTTTAGCAAGCAAGCAGTAAGGTAACTAAGCACTAACAATAACTGGGTAGCAAGCAAATTGGGAAGCAGCACCATCAACAATGCACAAGAACCAAAAAGAAAAAGAAGGAGAAGCAACAACCAAGAAAAGAAAGAATGATGCAAGGGTTAAGGAGAAATAAGACACTTTACAGAAAGTATCTTAGGAGACCATTAATGCCTCACAACCACCCTCTAACAGTTTAGCATGAGCAATTGCTGACTTTAATTACTTAACACTTATTTTGAAATTATGGCCCCCACTTTTATTGAATTAAACATGATTGACATTTTGAATTCAGGGGAATGGGGACCACTAACCATTGTTAAATACTTTGAGATTTTGTTGAATGAGATTTTAGGTTTATTGAAGTTTGTTTCAGGTATTCATGAATTTTATTTCAATTTACTTCTTATTGAATTTCAATTACTTATTAGTAGTCAATTACAGAATTTTACAAGTCTTGCACAACTTTCTAGGTTCTGTCAAACAACAAATAATTGTTAGTAGAAAAATAAGAATTTTATAGATTTTGTCAGACCACAAATTCATTGTCAAACTACAGGTTTTGTCAAGTAGACAAATGGGAATTTTACAAGTTTTGTTACACGTTCTGTCAAGTAGATAAATGAGAATAAAATACAATAATTCTGAGATTTAATCAACACAAATTAAAACAAGTGAGAATAAAACAATAATTTCAACAGAATTTTGTTTTCAGTTATGTAATTAGACAAATGTAGAATTTTGTTATTACTGCTTACTATCTTGTTTCCACAAATTAAAATAATAACTCTACAGCTTTTTTATCCAGCCTACAAATTAAATCAGCTTTCCCTATCAGTGCCATCCAGATTTAATCAACACCAAAAGCAGGTCTTCACAGTAACCTCTAAACCAATATCTTTAACTAACTTTCCCTATCTATTTCATGCATTCCTTTGGCTCTGTTTCACACATTCCTAATGTTTATACCAAACCAGAAGCAATATCATGTAGGAAAGTAGTAGCAAAATTTTCAAGGTCTTCATGGTAAGCCTCCAAAGATTTAATCAATGCCCTCTACTCCACAATGATTTCCTTCTTTCAATCATTAATTGGTTCATTAGCCTACTCAAAATATCCACAACACCATATACACTACTGCATAGACAAAAATAATCTTCATTCAAGTCACATTGCTTGCAAGCCTATATTTGAAAAAGTGAAATAAGAAACAAATATAAACTAACCTTGTAGTTCCAATATCTTAGAAATCTTCTGCTAGGATTCCCTTGAGTTTTCGAAGTGAAAAGAATCAATTGATCTTCATAATAGCACAACTGCTTTTGCTTGCTACTTGAGCTCGATGCACCAGTCTCATTGCTCCCTTAAGTGATAGAAAATTCCCTCATTGGATTCTCACCTCTGTTGGAAGCATTCACAATAAGATGAGGAAAAAGATGGTTCATGGAGGACAAAATTAGAGATTAAATTTGGGGTCACATTACTAGCACATGGAAGGAGTAATTTTTGGATATTTTCCAAAGTGGAAATAGCAGAGGTGATACAAGTAGGAAAAAATTTGCTAAATCAGCATAACATTTGCCAATTAGGAAAAATTAAATAGATTTTGGATGGAAAGAATACAATTACAACTAATTAGAAAGTGTAGGTATCCAATTTCAAATTTTGAAAATACGAACACCTAAATCGATAATTTAACCTAAAACTATCCTTAAATCTTTTCCAAAATCATTTTATTTTCTCACTAAAAAAAAATACTCCATTCAAATTTGATCACGTCTAAAAACTCTGTCATCTCATATGCTGAGTATTATGTAAACATTTGTATACTCGTGAAAATATCATGTATTTTGTAGATAAAATCGTAAATCACTATTTTTATTAAGAAAATCTCTTTTTAGAAAAATCCAAGTAATTAAAAAATAATCACCTTTTCAAAAAAGAACCCTTTTGAAAAGAATAAACATTTTGAAGAAATAAAATATTATACAAATATCATGCCAAATATCAATTTAACTACTTTTGAATATTAAAAAAATATAATACATCAAATAGTAAATATATTAATAATTAAAACAACTAAATATTCAACCCGATCTACTTGAATAAATTTAAATTTTTATCATGATTATCGCATTAAAATGAGTTTGATACTCACCTCAAACACATTATTAAAGCGTAAAATTTTTTATTGACTAGCCATCGATCGATCCTTCAATGCAAGCTTCCAAGTCCGTCATAAAGTATCAATCCAATTAACAAATGCCACTTAGTCAACGGATTTCCTAAATCTTTCAAAAACTAAAAAATATAATATATCCCATTTCAGCAAGATAAAAAGCAGAAATCTTGAAATCCAAAGTCTTAGAAATATAGATCCTTGCATGATCAAGCAAAATCTTGAAAAGTTCCTTGCATTCTCCTCCTCCCCTTTTTCTTTTCTTTTGCCTTAATTTCCTCTTTTCTCGCGCTGCCCATACGCTCTGCTTAATTATTTTGGTCACGAATCGATTAGTTGGTCACTGAAAGGCTGTCGACCTACTAGATAGAATCCAAAATCCTATTTTCTTTATAATCTTTATGTGATTTCCAATTAGACTCATGTATAGAAGCGAACCAACTTATCAAACATTTTGAATATTCTCAAACTTAGGCATTCCATCTGTGAATGTTGGAAACAAATCCCTTTCCATTACAAGATGAAACTTGAGTAAAATTAAGTGGAGATACAAATTGACGATGTTGAAGAAGAAATGGATGAGTTGTGGTTAATTAGGAATACTGAAATGTCCCTCAAACCCAAGACTAGCTGATTTTTTCTTAAAATGTCTTGAGGCATGGACATCTTAGAAGTAAAGCACCATTTCAATGTGAACCGTGAAAGCAATACCAAATTGATCCACCAATTTTCAAAAAATTCTAATCCCATTATTTGCCATTCAGATTCTCAGCATATATCTCTATTCTCTGTTGGTTACTGTTTTAAAACTAACATCGAAATGATGTGGACGTCTAACAAATCCCAATTGAAGGGATTTTACTAGTAGTGAAACTAAATGATATCATATTACGTATGTTATATGTGTTAAATAGTTATAAAATTATCTAATCTTCAATTTTATTTGTGCTCTTTTAGTTGCATAAGTTATACGGATTAGATAATTTTGTAACTATTTAACACATATTTATTTAATTTTATAAGAAAAGAACAATTTAACAAAAAATTGATATTCATAGTAAGGTTGTGATATTGTAAGACAAGAATGAATTCAGATATATATTACTATAGAAAATTCTAAACGGTATTGAATATTTTAAAGTTATGTACAGTTTAGAAAAAGCTCATTTATATTTTAAATTGTGTAC
>JANHAO010004277.1:0-24520 GCA_026873985.1 Saraca asoca
ATTATTTTTCATAAAATTCTCACTTTAGGCATGAAAAAAAATGCAAAAATAACGTGATAATTTCTTTAAAATTCATCATGCATTACCAAAGAGAGTACAAAGCATATATGATTGGTAAATATTCCAGAAACATGCACAAAAATTTGCAGGTCAAAAATCCAAGAGTACAATAATTTTTTAAGGTTTAAAGTTTCTGTAAATTAAGAAAAGTTATTTTGAAATATCCAAAAATTATGAAAAATTTACAATAGGTAGAATAGGAAGAGTGAAGGAGAAAGGCATTCGAATCGCGTCAAACGGACACGCGCGTGAGGCACACGCGCCTTCATGTTCATGACTTGTGAGTAAGCGTCGTTTTAGACACCCGCTCCTTCTTCCTCACCCAACGGGTCTGTAACAAGGTCCCGACCTAGTTCATGGACCCGTTTTGCAGCCTAATCTTCTACAGCTCCGTTCTCCCTCGTTTTAAGTCCGATTTACGTGAAATTTGTATCATTTTGGTCAAAATTCAAAACCCTATCAAACCCCTATGAAAATTTTATTTTATTTTATACAAAAAATTCTAAAAATTTCAAAATAAAGTTTATGTAAAACACCATTAAAGCCTCGTTGAAGATTCGGTGAAACCCATATGAAACTATATTAAAACACCGTTATGCAAACATGAAAAATGTTATATTGAAAACAACAAACCATACAATATATTTAATATATTAAACCATATAAAACAATAGGTCCAAAATTTACACATATACTATCAATTAACCATATCACAACAATTATTGATAAATCAAATCCATCCATATATGCGATAACAACTATAAATTAGATTAAAGCCAACTTGGCTCTGATACCAATTGAAGAGATCTGTGGATTTATTAATCTAATTCATGGTATGTTATATAATTATATGTATATATATATATATGGGTTTGTAAAATTACCTGGCGTGGAAGAAAAGTCCATCTTCAGAATAACGACTTCTTGATCTATATCACACACAAGCGTATATTTTGGGAGAGATACTGATCACTCAAATATATTTTGATGTGTATTTTCAATGGGACAGTCACACTATATACTGGTGGTGATCAGAGACCTCTCCCCTTATGCAAAATCCTAATGGACTAACCTATCCATCATGAATAATCCATGCATAAGGCCCATTACTGAATATTCTATGTAGGATTTAATTTCTCCATAAAACTTAATAACACAATGATCACAAATAGATTATTATGTGCACAAATTAATATTTGACACTTGTATTAATCTAGGTTTTATTTAAAACATAACTAATAGTCCATTAGGATTAAATCCAACAGAAAACACAAAGGAGCAATTTTGTAATTAAATGAAGATTATTTTGACTTTTTCTGCCTTTTTCTTCTTCTTTCCTCTCCTAATTGCCCTTTTTCCTCCCATGCTAGCTTCCCTTCATATCGTCTCGTCGACGCGTTGCTCTTAAGTTCATTGCCAGCGTCTCTCTCTCCGTTCGATTTCTCTTCCCAATCCTTTTCTTTGATTTTTACCTTACCTCTATCGCTGCTCTTGCCATCCACCATCGTCTTTCTCTTAACTCTAGCTCTTTCTCCATCCCTCTGTCATGCCGGCGTTCCCCTATCTGTGATAGAGGCAGCTGGGCCAACAACTGGTTGCAAGTGGAGACAAAAAATATTTGTCGAATTTTGAAAACAATTTCCGATCAAGCTGTTAAGTCATTTTGTCTTTCAAAATTGTTTGCAAATCTATTTTATAAAGCTGATTTTAAAAATAAAAAAACAAAAACAAACAGACCCATCAAAGTTTTTGATTACCCATAGGGTAATATTTTTGTACGTATTCATATTGAAAAATCTTTATATTTATGACAATATTATAACTTTGTGCCACATTCAAAGTTGGCGACTTTTTTGTTTCATGAGAACAAATACTAATACTATATGTATACTTGAATTTTAATTTTCAATTACGGTGTGAATGATATTTTTCTTAAATCCTTTTGTTTTTTTTTTAATTGTTGTGATATTCAAAATATATCCAATTAAATGAAGATATTTATGGCTTATTATGGTTGAATCCTTTAATTAATATTAATGTTTATGGCTTTTTTGTATAACTATTTATTCATTTTGTTGTTATATTGATGTAAATATTGGACGATTTTCAATTTAAACGATGAAACATGCATTAATTAATTAAATTGATACAACACTTTTTTTTATTATATATTTATCTTTTTTTATAAAAATTTATTATGTCAATTTAGTCTAGATTTCGTAATTGTCATTGGACATATAATTAGTTTTAATAATAGCAATAATTTTTTATGTTTTCTTTATTTTTTTGTAATTTAATATAAAAATAATTTTTTATATATATCATCCAAATAAGAATAAAAAGTTAATATAATAATTAATTCATCACTTATAGATATGTTGATTATTAAGTTCATCAAATTTTATAATTAGCATTAGTAGTTTTTTATTTTTATTTTATAATAATTATTTATCTCTCATTCACTTGTAACATTAAATTGGATGAAAAATTTTGAATGATTGGTTAAACTCTACCGTTAAAAGTCAAGGACACATTAATTAAGAAAGGTGGAAAATGAAATCGATTTAAAATCACATACTAAAATATTAAGTGATATTAACCAAATCAATTGGGCCAAAATTCCTTTTTCTCTATCCATAAATATAACAAAGTAGCTATGATTATTTTTTAATGTTATTCCTAATCATGAAAAATGTCTAGTGACGTTGACATCCATTAATAACTTCAATGGGAGATTACCAATTCAAATAATATCCACGGTATTTGGTTTTTACTTTGTTTCTAATATGCTATTAATTATATATCTTGTTAATGTTGTTGAAGTGAAAACCATTTTAATATTTTTCATCCATTCTAATATTACAAGTAGAAAGAGAAATAAATAATAATAATAAAAATAAAAGATTACTAATATTAATTTTTAAATTTGATAGGTTTGATAGTAAACACTCTTATAAATAAAGAGAAATTAATTGTTATTTTTACTTAATATGTATATTAATTATTAAAAGATATTATTAAGTATAAAATAAATTATATATAATTGATTGTCTATAATAATTATATTTATAATTTATTATTTTATTCCAACTCCAGACAGCTCGGTATTACACATATAATTGTTACTATTATTATTATTATTATTAGTAATAGTTCATTTACCAATCCATTTGTTCACACTTCCACAAATATGAGATTCTCACGTAAATGGAATGGAAATGAGTGAAACAACTAATTCTCCTTATAGACTCTGAATCTTCTCCTC
Organism: Saraca asoca; assembly: GCA_026873985.1. NCBI lineage: Eukaryota > Viridiplantae > Streptophyta > Magnoliopsida > Fabales > Fabaceae > Saraca > Saraca asoca. The sequence goes on from JANHAO010004277.1 coordinate 3,326, forward strand.
CTTCACCGGTTCCTAATATTGCACAAAACCCTTAATCTCCGTCTTCCAAAGGCGCACATCCATGGCTCCCAAAATTTCCTAGCGCAGCTTCTGATTTGGCCTGTGCTCACATATTGCTCTGTTCGTAGCAGATCGGTGCAATTCGCTCGCGTTCTCGCTTGCTCACTATCAAGCTCGAGCAGTTCGTAGATGTCTTCCAGGTCCTTTCCTTTGATCTTCAACTGTTGTTAATTGTTATTTATGAGAGTTAGGGTTTGTGAATTCTTTTATGTTCCTGACTCGTCACTGGGCATTCAATCATATTCTATCACTCAATTGCCTTCCGTTTCAAGTTTAGCATGGGAATAGAAACGTACAAGCACCTCAAAATTTGGAGATTTTGGAGTTCAATTGGCAAATTCTTTACATAACTAGCTGATAGTTCAAAATATTGCAAATGAACTGGCTCTCCAAGTCTTGCTAACTTTTAAGGTGGATTGAGTGGGAAGTAATTTGAGGGCACTTTGTTTTTCAATTGTTTGACTTAATATACATTTTTTATATTAAAACAATATTATTGATAGAAAGAAAGACAAAAATTAAGACAAGGATTCGTTCCGAAGATTCTAAAGAGGCAGAAAAATATAAGGTCTATGAAGGAAATGCAGAAGGAAATATTTGAAGCAACCATTTGCTGATGCCCATATCGAAGCCAAAAAGATATTTATTTCTCAAAGCAGTGGAAGGGTTTCCTCTGAAAATTCCAGTGTTTCTCTCCAGCCAAATTTCCTGCGTAACTAAATATTTGTGCAGTGTCACAAGGTTTTGGCTTCCTTCTTGTTGCCAAAAGCTTCGATTTTTAACCAGCAGAAATTATCTTGGTTCTGACGGCTCACCCAAGACTCTCCAAAATCCCCAAATTGAAGGTTCTTAAAAAAGTGGCTGGTGAAAAATGTAGGAACTAGGAAGAGATGTGAACTTTATTATGAGAAGGGTTTGCAAATCACACGTAAGTCTGGGGAAAGATCTGTCTTTGGGCTTCTTAGCTGCTGCAAATCATTAGTTTTGACCTTATTGAGCACTGCTGTGCAGATGAAAGTCTTGACCTTGCGGGGGATTTTGGCTTTTCAAATGAGATTTTGACCATGTGAATCTTAATCATTAGTATACTTTTTATGGTTATTCTTAATAGGATAGTGTTGTAATTCTTACTTTCTCCTATGTCCTGTTAAAAGTTTTAAGGTGGATTGAGTGGTTCTTACATGGTCTACTTAGGTTTTAGAAATTGAATTCTTAATGAAACCTGACTTATGGACGTATTTGAGAAGTGGAAGGGTTTGCTTGATCTCAGAGACCGAAGTTGAACTATTCCTTATTGCATATCCAAAAAAAAAGTCAAATTTTCTTTGTTTTGATTTATTTGTAAATGTCAAGTGGAATTGCTATGACAATTAATGTATAATTTTGCTTTAGCATGTTTAAGTACAAATTAGTTGTGGCATAAAGCTCAAGTAACTTTTTGGCTGGGGTGAGGTAGTTTACTGCAAGGCAGGATTGTGTCTATATCAGCTTGTGGCTTGCAGTCAGAGATCACAAGCTGTAAGGCACTAAACTGTAGCACTGAAAGACAGTAATGTACCCTATGTTCCCCTATGTTATAAAGGCAGAAAACAGAATTCTCTCTATCTCTGCATAATCCATCTTGTGGTTGTGTAGACCACAGTTGGGTTCGGATATATTTCCACTTACATTTAAATATACCCTTCTTCTACCACGTGGATTAAAAATTGTTTCCTATTCTCATATTCAAAGGATTGAAAACTATTGCCTTTACTATTGGAATAGTTGCTAGAGTGTTGCTTAATCTTAAATAAAATCATTCCTTGGCCTTTGTAATCAGTTAGTTCTTGGCAGTTGGTATATTTGTTTGAGAAGAAGCAATGTTGATCTGACTACTCCAAAAAATAAAGTTGTCAGAAGGAGAGGAATCATGAAAATGAATATTATCTATTGTAAGGATATTATAAGGCCTTTAGAAGAAGAATTATGATGATCCAAAGAATTATCAGGACCCCATTAGTACTAAGCAATTGAGGATTTGTGTAAGCCCCTTCTGCACTATCAGGTCAGTTATAAGAATGATAAGTATCAAAAGATGACTGTCCTCTTGATCTGCCACTTGATAGAATTTCAAATCACCTTGAATTTAATTACGGATATGAATTTATTAGCACTTATTTAATGATTAACCTCTCAGATTTTAACCTTTATTGTCATTTGCAAGTATCTCCTCATCTCTTGGTAAGAATGATCTTGACCATTTTCACTTATTCCCTGAGTTGGAGATTGTATAGACTGAGTGGAAGAGTAAGCTGTAGTGGGAGAAAGTTGAGTATAGAATATTTGTTGATTTGGCTCATGTTACTGCTTGAATCATCTCTACATATTTTTTTTTTTTCAATGTTAATAATTTGGTAAAATATTTTTTTGGGTCAAATCAAGTCTATAACACAAAATGATAAAGCCAATATTTCTCATCTGAGAAATATTGATAACTCTGCAGTTTCTTTTCCTGGTCATACAATCTCTGTTGAATCTCTGGAGTCTTTTGATGACTGATGCTTTTAGGTGGTCCAGGAAGCTTTGTTTAGTTTTGAGTTAAGGGCTGGATGCTGAGAGTGGATACAGCTCTGTTTAACTGTTGCTTCAATAGGTAGATATTTCTCAAGATACTTATTGAAATTCAATTATCAGATATGTTGTTTCTTTTGGGTTGTCTAATTACACTTGTTCATCCTAGCTGACATTCTAGTCTCGGGAAGAGGCAGGGTTAAGAATGATTGTTTATTGTTGAATTGTTTCTGTACAGTGGCAATTCTTGGGACTGACAGATGGCTTTTTCTAATGAAGAAGAGAAAACTGAGGATTACCTTTTCAAGATTGTTTTAATTGGTGATTCGGCTGTTGGGAAATCAAATTTACTTGCGAGATTTGCCAGGGATGAGTTTTATCCTAATTCAAAGTCAACTATAGGAGTAGAGTTTCAAACTCAAAAAATGGATATCAATGGAAAGGAGATTAAAGCACAGATATGGGACACGGCTGGGCAGGAGAGGTTCAGAGCTGTTACATCTGCATATTATAGGGGTGCTGTAGGAGCACTTTTGGTGTATGACATAAGCAGGCGCCAGACATTTGATAGTATTGGCAGATGGCTTAATGAACTTCACAGTAAGAATCAAATTTTTTCACTTGATGTCGTTTTCTACCCCCCCCCCCTTGAATATTAAATTCTCATGCTTATTTTCTTTGATGCTGGATTATAAAATTTTGACTTGCCAGTCAATTTTGTATTGGGACAACATTGACAAACCTTGTTGCAGAAAGAAAATTACTTGCCGATTGGTACTTAAAAATTGCCTTTTATGAAAATGAAACTAGATAATCTCTGATTCTTTTTCCAAAAATGTATACATATCAAACTTCTCACAGGATATAAACATGTCTACTTTTCCTTTAGATTTTTGAATATGTTAGTCTTTTCCTATTATTCTTTGATAGAATGTCTACACTATGGTGGATTGAAGAATTGAAGATTAATTATTGAATCATGGCAGTGGTCATAACTCAATCCTAATGATGGGCCACATATTTATTACCTTCTTTGCTTGAAAGAGATTATCTCACATATTTTGGTTTGAATGTGATGAAATGAGGTTTAAGTGTGCTGGTCTATTATTCGACAGCTCACTCTGACATGAATGTTGTCACAATACTTGTTGGGAACAAGTCAGATCTTAAGGATGCCAGGGAGGTATCTACTGCTGAAGGCAAGGCCTTGGCTGAAGCACAGGGTTTGTTCTTCATGGAGACATCAGCGCTTGATTCATCTAATGTGGCTGCTGCTTTTCAGACTGTTGTGAAGGAGATCTACAACATATTGAGCAGGAAGGTTATGATATCTCAAGAGCTCAAGAAGCAGGGTTCTGCCTCCATTGGGAATGGAAAGACTGTTGTTCTACAAGGGGAGGGAAACCAAGAAGCAGATGTGGAGTCCAGTAAGGGTGGTTGTTGCTAGTCTTAAGGTTGGATATTATGTCTGCTCCAAAATAGGTTTTTGTTTTAATTATTCAACCAAGCCTGAAAATGCCTTTCAAAGTACTTATTTCTCTTTACATCAAATTCCATGAATTTTGTTCAGTTAGCTGCAAGACTTGTAGAGTAGAAATCGTAAATGACATGGAAATGACCAATACAAAAGTGCTAGTGTTTGGTATTCAAGGAGTTTACAGACCAGATGACTTGCATTTGTACAAACGGTGCCTAGAGGTTTCCATTTTGGGGAACGAGTTTTTTATTTTTTCTTTGTTAAACTGATGTGGTAACTAATGAAGCATTTTATATCATAATTGACAGGTTTTCTAGACTTATATGATATGGGAAGACATTATAAATATTTGAACCTTAGAGAACAAGATATCAGTGTAATCTAATTTCACTTTTTTTTTTTTCTCGAAAGAACGATAAAACAGATGAATAAGGAATGGTACAGCCAACCCACTCGCCAACTGGATTTGTCGTACTGCTAAAGACATTGTGGGCCACGCGATAGCTTGAAATTCAGTAATAAGATATGTTGTGTTTGGCACACAAAAAAAATTAATATTTACTTTCTTGATTATTTTAAACAATTTTTTTTTTTTATGTTAGATGTATATGGAGCATTACTTTTTTAAAAAATAAAATTTTATTAAGAAAGTATTTCACGAAATATAAAACTTATTAGAATAGAATTTTTAATTATTTTTTTCAATGTATTCCTTATCTGTTGGTTAATAGGCAATTTATGTTTAAATTAATTAGAAATTCTTATTTTTAATATTTATTTTTTAATATTTATTTTTTAATATTTATTTTTTCATAAAGTTAAGGGACAAAATAGATTCACTTATTATTACATATTTGATCTATGTTTATTAATTTAAAATAAATAAAAAAATAAATAAGTAAATAAATAAATATATGATGTCATAAAATATAATAATTAAATTTTAGATAATTTTATTTTTATTTTAAATATTTTGATTATATCAACATATTTTGACATCAAGATAAATATAAATTAATTTAATTTATATATTATCTATTGATATTAGCATATTTATTTATATCATTTTATATTTATAAGTTAATTTAATTGTTAATTTTATTAAAAATTTCTAATACAATAGGTTAGTTTTTTAACTAACACTTAACTACTTTTCTTAATCAGACTCACAAAAATAGAAAACTGCAAAAAGAAGGAAAGTTAGATAGGTTAAAAGAAATATGTCATCATACAACTTGAGGAATTTTACTCCATGGGTGAAAGCCTGATCGAGCAATGCACGTGGAGGTAAAAGGCCTATGCTTATGATTGTGAACTCTTTTCTCGAAGAAGAATCAACGAAGGTATCTGAAGAATTAGTAAGCTAGCCCATGTATAACACGAGTTTTATGTAATTAATTGTATAATAAAAATTGAATAGAATTTATATAGATATTGAAATATATTATTTTATTTTATAAAAAGAATAAAATTGAAAAGAATATTTAAAAATTTATGTGTTTTTTTACTGTTCTAAATTTTCTCTATATAATTAATATAACTGTTCAAAGCAATAACCAAAGGATCCTTCCTTAATGTAATTCTTATTAATATTTTTTATGTAAAATTTTATTTGAAAATATAATTTAGCCCCTCATAATTATTTTTTTTATCAACTTCTATAATATTGTGTAATACATGTGAAGATGAAATTTAAGTCAAAGGTCACTATTTTGTCTTATGTTGTTTATTGGTTTGACCCATTAATAAATATTCAAAAAAATAAATCTATTATCAAATATTATACATACATATAAATAGTCAAATAATCCATTATCATAGGACTTTCAAAAGAAAAAGTGAAAAGTTGAGAATGAAAAAGTTTAAAGCTTAATAAATATAATTTTTCTCATTTTTTTTCTTATAAACATATGAGACTTGAACCGTAAAAATATCTTTTTGTAAGCAATGACTTTTTTCAAGATGAGAGGCATGTATCTATAGAAACTTTAAGCTATGAAATAATAGAAATATGGTTCAACTTTATTGGAAAGAAATAAATTGAACACCAAATAAGAATTAGTTTTAATCTAATGTTGATGAAGTTTCATTACTTCTTTCAAAATTGATAAATTATAAATTTTAATGGGTAATGCAAATAACCTTGTTCAGACATAATATTTCCTTGTTAAAAAAAGCACTATGAAAGCGAGCTTCAGTTTGTGTCTTTGTCACATCATTTGCTATTATTTGATTCTTTTCTGTATTGAATCTATTGATCTATTAATTCTTAGCAACTGCTATAAAATTATACAAATTGACTTTGTAATTCAACAATTAGTGCAATAAATCCATGTCTTCCCTTCAATGTTTGCTATAGTGCATCATAAGCTAGTCCATCATTGTTTGAAGATATTATCATGGCACTAATTATAAGTCAGGCATGCATAATTCTTTGCATAGTAAGACTTCAACTAAATAATTGTCTAGAGGAAATATTGTGCATAAAAGAATTGATACAATAACAAACACATCAAAAAATACCTTTAGGGAAATAAATCTGTGACTCTAAGAAATTTGACAAGCCATTAATTGAAATTAAATAATTTCTTCTCCAAGTTAATGCACTGTTAAAATAAAAAATTTTGTCTACTTGGTGGACTTCAAAAAACAACTCAACTTTTATATTGAATAAAAAATTTAAGATAAGCTAGCTTAGGAGCAGGATGGGATAAAAGAAAAAAATATCAATTTTGGCAAGGTTTAAAACCCCACTATGGTGGTTTTCTAGCCTAAGCACTATTTAGGTTAGTTGGATCTAAGATACAAAATTATGGGTGGAGAAGAAACTCTCTCAAACTTCAAATATATTGAACTTAAAAACTAAATGCCTTATAACAAGCATTAAGGTTTCATTTAGATTAAAATTATAGAATTAAAATATAAATAACTTAAAACAAGTTGGCTTATTGATGGTGAGTTACGGTGGACTATTTGGGCTATATTAAAATTATAGAATTAAAATAATTGATTTTGATCACCTTAAATTTTAAATCTGAATAATTTTGATCATACCATTTAAAATCCATTAAAAACTAACAGAAATCTAATGGAACTAATAACTGTCAAACTTTATTTTTCTAAGTGGCAATCATTTGACTAGATAGAGTAGGAAAATCTTTACACATGACCTGTACCCTTCGTTTCCCCCAAATCCACCTTAAAATTGAACTAGGGTTTGCAGAAACCATAATGAAAGCAACATTAGTCTAAAATGGCTCGCTTAAGTGAAAATAAACTGCTTTAACGGGAGAACAAAGGAGAAAGCTATAGTTATCAATGTGCAAGAGAACGTTGTAGTTAGTGTAGTTGCATTTATCAAAATCTAAATATCTTGTCAAAGAAATGCATTGAGGAAGGAAGAAAAGAAATAAGATAGGAAAAGTTAAGAGAGATAAAGTTGAAAGGAAGAGAATGAAGTTTCAGAGTTTTTAGAAAAATTAATTTTGTTACTTGTGTAGTTCATGTTCACATAGTTTGGATTTCAATTGGAGGACTTGGTCAAGTTTACTGTAGGTGAAAGAGGCTATTGGTATGAGTGAAGGAGTTTGTTGTGTGGCAAATGGTTTGGATGGCTCATGTGACGTTGTTGTTTGGTGCTTTATCAAGGTGACTATTATTTGATTTTAAGAAAAAGTGCACAAATTTAGTAAAATGTAAAACAATTTTTGGGAAAAATAGACTTTCATTTTTTTACTAGTAATAAAGGAGAGATGTGGATTTTATAATGCTAATCTAGTATCACATTAGGTTTCTGTTAGCTTTTAGATGGAATTTTAATGGTGGGACTAAATTTATTCCAATTAATACTTTAGAGGACCATAATCAATTATTTAAAATTAGAAGGACCAAAATTAGGGGCATAAATGAGTCAAGCTATTTGTGAATTGCTTAAGTTAGACTTGCATAAGGGCTCAGCTCGACATGATTCAATTAATAAACAAAAGAACCTGAACATAAAATTAGGCTCAATTATAAACAAGTTGAGCTTGAGAATCTTAAAACTTGACTCATTTAATTCGCGAATAGCTTGTTTAAAACAGTTATATATATATATATATATTATATTTTGTATATAATATCTTAATAAAAATATATAATATCATTATTTTTAAATATCATACTATAATTATCATTATTATCTTTATTTTTTTATTGAATGATCTCTTTTAAATATTTATTCTCTAATTACTTTTGAGTAGAATGACTTGTTAAATAACTTCATAGTTTGCATAGATTTAGTAATGTGAAGAATGATAACTTAATTTTGAATGAAATTTTGAAGTGTTAAAAATTAAATGTATGAATCTTTTTGTAATTTTAAATAAAGATTATTTATATTTTAGTTGAATTTATTTATTTATTGAAAAAAAATAAATTAGATAAATAAGTAAACAGGCCAAGCTCGAGCTCGCTTAGTTTATAAATGAGTCAAGTTTGAAAATGTTAAGATTTGGCTTGGCTTGGCTTGTTGACACCCTAACCAAAATTGATCAATTTATAAGTTAGTGGACCAAAATTGCATTTAAGTAAAAAAAGAAAATTTGGTTTAATGAAGAAAAAATTATAATGAAGCAAAAATTATATCCTTTGCTTCTTGTAAAAAAAAAAAATGCTTACTAGAAATAAGAAAATAAAGGTACTTATCTATAAGAGATTTAAACATTTGAATATTTAAACATTAGTTTTGCATATTATAATTAGTTAGGATTTTAACTGTGCTGTAACAATAGGATTCTATCTTCTATAATTAACTTAGAGCCTCTATTCTTATATATAATATTTTAAAAATTAGATCAGACAATGAATCAGAAAAGTCATTAGATCATGGTTTGATTAGTCCAATTTGTTAAATCAATGGTTGAATTAGATGATATTATAAATATAGATTTATATAAATTTCTTAAAAAAATTAATTAATCGCTAACCTACACTATAAATATAAGTTAATATTTTATATAAAAAATAAAAAACTAAAAGAAATCAAGCAAATTAAGAAGTTTTTAGTCAATTAAATATTAAATTTTCTCTTTTAGTAGTTTTTGATTACATATACGCTTATTGGACTGATCCAATAAAAAAAAAGTTTAAAAGCAAAAAAAAAAAATTCTAACTAGTTTTTAAAAATCAAATTGATTTTTCAATTTTTCTCGGTTCGGACAGGTTCAAACCAATTTGACCATTAAAACGATTTTTTGGGGTCAATTCAAATCAAATAGCATAACGATTAGCAGTTGAATCGATCGGATCGTTTGGTCCGGTACAACTTTCAAAACATTGAGAGAGAGAGAGAGAGAGAGAGAGAGAGAGAGAGAGAGAGAATAGGAAAATACTTACTAAATGTGACTCTAAATGAGAGAATAGGAAAATACTTACTAAATGTGACTCTAAATGATAACAACGTATTAAGGAAGTGAAAATATGAGAACAGAACACAAACAAAAGCAAACTAAAAAAATGATAAATTTTTTAAAAAAAAAACATACCTAAGCATACCATGAATTCATATTTTAGAGAAACTGAAACACATGAACCGTAATTAAATTTCATATAAGCTATTAAAGAAACCTGAAAAGTACTGGCTAAAAAAACTACTTATAATCTAAAATCTTTATAAGAAGTATACAAGGTAGTAGAATGGGAAGATTAGAAATGATTATTACATTTAGAGTAGTAGAATGGTGTTTTCTCTCTTATAAAAGTTACCAAGTCTAAGTTGAAAAAGAGAGATAGTAGGAGACCCTGGTTAGCATGTGGATATACAAGAATAGAATCTATATATTGCATTGGGAAATTTGAAAATCGTTGTTCAAGTAGTGGGCACGCTAACTGGATTAATTTAAAGAGTAAATGGTTAATTATAACCTTGATCATAGATTAGAGAGGCGGGAAAATTTTTCCCTCAAGACGCCATGTGTCAAGGATCAGACCTTGTTTTAATAATAGGAATAGAGGAATGGAGAAGCTTTGGCTAACTTTGCATTAGCCATCGCAATAAGACAAAGGATGTAAGTATTATCCAAAATGATTGGGTGCAAAGAGTATATAGGTGGCATTTTAAGTTCCTTGTCGAATCTCGGGGCTCAGTCTTGAACAGACAGTGGAAACTACCTAGGTGGAGTACGAAAGGTAAAGAGTGAATTTTAGGTCGAGCGGTGAAGGGCGTAGAACACTATTGATAAGCAATCATAAGCTTCCAAACAATTGTTACTAAAAAAAAATGTGTAATGATATGCATTTTTGTACTAATTTTTTTTACACATTTTATAACTTTTTTCATTAATAAAAGTTGTAACTTTTATATAAAAAGTAAAAAATTTTCAATACAAATTGTGTTGATGGAACCGTAAGTTTTTAAGTATTTGTCACACACGATTTTTTTTACAAAATTTTATTTTTTTTTGTGAAAAATTGTATATAAAATAGTAACTTTTATGTCAAAATTTTATAAAAATTTACAAAATTTTTGAATATATACCGAAGCATTATCTTAAATATAAATTGACTGGAGAAAATTAAAATATTGCTGGCAAGGAGAAAATAGAGATATTAAGCAACTCTGCTGTTACTCATGTTTATAAATTCATTGAGATCTTCTATTATCTTCTTAGGTTATCATTGTAATTTTTTCAGAAAATAACTTTCCGTATGAAAACCTCATTTACTTGTATACAAGTAATGAGCTTTCATGCTATTTATATACATTGTAATTAACAAAATAATACATGGTGCTCTAAAAATGGAGGAAAACAGCTTCTTCTCTAAAATAGTAGATATTTTTCATCATATTCCCCTCATGTAAGATTGAGCAATTGGAACATTTCATATAATCTTAATTTTTTATAATTTTAAACAAAAGTATATAAAATTATTCCAACAGAATATATTTTTCAACAAAATAATCAGGGCTCCTAGGTGCATTTGGTTTGTGAAAATATTTTCTATCTTTATTTTTTTGAAAATATAATTGTTATTTATTTAAATATAATTTTTTATTTTTATCTCGAAACAATAATTATGGAATAATTCATGTTTGGTTATAGTGGCACATGTAGTGGAGGTAGAATTAATTATAGTTCTGGATGGTAATTTTGGCAAACAATAATGAAAGTGGATGTTGATAATAATGATAGATGATGAGTGTGAGTGATGGTGATAGAGACACTGGAGGTGTATATTTGATCATGATAATAATAATGGATGATATTGACAGATGAGGTAGACAATGGTGATAAGTATAATGTGGTGCTTGGTGATTGTAGATAATGATGATTAATGTGGGTGATTGTGGCGATGATAGAGGTATAGGTGGAGATGACAATTATAGTGGTCATGATGAAGGTGAAAGTAGCCATGGTAGTGGCAGTGAAGGTGGAGGCAACCCTAACAGTGGAAGCGGTGGCAGTGGAAGTGAGGATTGTTATTGGTGGGTGGAAGTAGAAAATGACAATGTTAATTCTCATAATTTGTTATAATAAATTTAAATAATTTTAAAATTATCATTATGTAAAAATGAAAATACAAGAATTTTTAAAATTTTTAGAAATAAGGAATTCATTTTTTAAAAACAAAAAATGGTCTAAACATATTTTCTTACAAATTTTCTATTTCAATGAAAATGAATAGAAAATAGCTAAAACAAACACTTTTATTTCCTCCACTGAGTGTGGAATTTTCAGAAACTTGCATATTTTATTCTTGCATTTATCCATTGTTTCAAGGCCTCCTACAAGTTAAGCATTTTCGAAATTGAGGACGATAACGAGGCATTTCTAGGCTTGTTCATGTGCTAAATTGGGTCAGGCTGGACCAAATCCCATAAAAATTAATGGATTATGAATTTTAATTCAAGTCTAGGCTCATAAAAATTTTAGCTCATTATTTAATTAGGGCGTAGACACAAGCTTACGAGCAAGGTCTATACTTAGCTCATAAATTTATTATTATTTTACGTTGCAACATTTAATAAATAACATATCAAATTACAAGAAAAAAAATGATATAACATTATAAAAACAAAGAAAAAAAATTTGTCATGTAGTTTATTTAACAAAAAATAAGTTTTTATTTTGATTATAGTAAACAAAAATATTTAGCATAAATTCTAGTTTAATTTTATAATATACTTAATAAGAGTTAATATTAAGAAAGTGATTAAAATATATACCAAAAAGCTTATAAATTTTAAAAATAACTTATCTTTTTAGCAATTTTATGAATAATAAGAATATATGATTTTTATAGTTATTATCTTCCAAGCAATCCCCTTAAAACCACATATATACTATTTAAGTCAATAATTGTTATAGGCATTTTCTGGTATCATTTGAAATGGGTTGGCAAAAGCCTGAGTCTAGCTAAAAGGGTCTAAATCACTCTGGTCGTTGATAAGCTTCCAGGTTGCATCCTTAGCTAGCTTGTTGCCTTATCTAGCTCTAGCTCGCTACCTCAGCTAACTCTAGCTCACTAACTCTAGCTCACTACCTCAACTATCTCCTAACACTTAGCTTTAAAAGAGAGCTCTAGCACTTCCCTAGCCAATATCAACTTGCAAAGTTAATATGCAAAAAGCAGTCCGAGGGGCCTATCCACAAAAAGCAACCTGTAGAAACTGACTTGCAAGAGTCTAAGATGCCTTTTACATTTATTATTTGATGTAACATATTTACAATTTGTAAAATTATATTTGTAGCCCTCTGCTTCTATAAATAAGGGATTAAGTCATTGTATTAGAGAGAGGCCATGAACAAACACTTGTACTCTGCAACATACACTGATAAATGAAATGAACTGTGGACATAGGGATCGGTGCTATCCGATTTTGGCCTAACCACGTTAAAAAATCTTGTGTTTAGCTGTTCTTCATCTTCTTCTTGCTTTCTGCTTGTATTTACTATGTTTACAACCAGATTGTAGCTTGAGGTAACAAGAACTATACCCGTTGATCGAGATTTGGCCAGAACCAAATTTCACTATCAGCAGTAACTCAATTAAGTATATATAATAAATAATGTGAAAATCAATTTATAAAGAGAGAATCAATTAACATACAATAATATTATAGGAAATATTTGTGTATTATAATTATAATATATATTTTTATTTTCACATATCTAATTGAAAATGCTGCATTTCCAATCAGGTTTGCTTATAAATGATCATTGGTCCTAGTAGTAACTTTCTTTTCCTATGTGTCACAAGTTAACCTTGTGCACCAGTTTAGCAGACAAATGCATTTTGTTTAACACAAAACTTGGTGGATAAATCAGGCATGGTATAAAGGTTTTCTAGCAGGAATTTGGAGGCAATCCAACTTGTGTATTATTTTTTCATTTTCCCCGTTTTGGGGCTATTTATGTAATTTCAACCAAGATAACTTATCTAGTGTGAGTAAATAAGTACATGGATATGATCCTTGGATTTTTAACCCTGTCGATATAAAATAAGGTGCAAAACCCTTCCCAAGTTAAGAGAAAAAGCCTTATATCAACTCATAAAAAATATGTCTACTCTTGCCATTAAGCCTTTGTCTCAAAATGCTCTTTAAGGGGGGAGTGCCCAATGACCCATGATGGGCAGTTGTGGCACTAGTCTAGTGGTCAGAGTGTGTGGCTTGGTGCCTCTCCTACACACTCCAAACTATATAATGAGGCTTAACATGAATCAAAGAAATAACCCTTCTTTTTACCCGCATTTCCTACATTGCATGTGTTGCATTCATAGGTGCCATGTTGTGCTTGTTTTGGCTTGCTTTGTGCTATAGAATGTGTTATCTTTGTCCCTACGTGTGAATGGATTGTTTGCCTTGATTTTTTATTTTTCATTATGCTATTTATTGTTTTGTGGCCAATATTTTGTCCCTTGGTGTCATGGGACTAACCATTGGCTGGCTTGCTTTCAGGTGGTAGATAGCAAGTGCTACACGGTCTAGCTCATGACAGTTAGTATCAGAGTATGGTTTCAACTCGCTCTAGTTTTACTTTGATTTGTTGCTAACATTAAAGACACTACAATCATATTGAATGCGGCATGCATTATCGAACTCGAGAATAGGTTTAGGAAAATGGAAGAGTTGTACAAAGTTGTCAGAGACATGCAATAGAATGATATCCTTGAGCTTGTTGATAGGGCTTGGGAGTGGGAATTGATTGTTATTCGGGTAGCTGCAATAGAATTTTATCTAAGATTGGATAGAGAATCCTTGAGTGCTAGTGTTGATAGCAACTTGGGAGACATTTTCAAGACCTGAGGGCCAAGCTAGTAGATGTTAAGGCCTAGTTGAGAGTTCTCAAGCGAGCTATTGGGAACCAAGGCCTCAACCATGGAGGGCCAGAATATGGGTGTATGAGAGTGCCAGAGCCTCGCTCCTATGGTGGTGTGCAAGACATCAAGGAGTTGGAGAATTTGATATGGAACAACACTTCCAAGTGGTAAGGCCAGATTTTGAAGAGGCCATGGTGACAATCATAACCATGTACCTCATTAACAATGCTAAGCTTTGGTGAAGGATAAAATATGAAGATATATTGGCAACCTGGTGCATCATAAACTCTTGGGAAGATATGAAGAGAGAGTTGAAGTCACAATTCTTCCCAGAGAATGTGGAGTATATGGCTAGATGCTAACTTTAGGAGTTGAAACAGACCAGTGCTATTCAAGAATATCTGAAGAAGTTTTCAACATTAATGTGGGACATTCAAGACATGTTCAAGAAAGACAAGATGTTCTACTTTTTTGAAAGCTTGAAACCTTGGTTAAGGTTAGAACTCCAAAGACAGCGAGTGTAGGAATTGCCCGCTGCCTTAGCCATCACAAAACACTTGACTGATTACAATGCCGATAGCCTTAACAAAAAGCCCCAAGGAAACAATGGGTCTTCTTCTAGTGGAAGTAAGGGATAGTCGAACAAGTCTGACAAGGGCAAAAGTGGGGCAAGGGATAATATGAAAGAAGAATCGAACAACATGAGCTCAGCGTCATCCCATAATGCTGTTAACATTAGAGAAAAGAGATCTTTAGCATGCTTCTTATGCAACGGCCCATATAGAGTGGTAGAATGCCCCCAAAGAGTAGTCGTCAACACTATGCAAGTCACCAAGAATGACAACATAGCAGACAATAAAGACTGTGATAGCAAAGAGGAAGTTCCTTGAAGAATGGGAGCACTACGATTCCTTGGTACACTAAAGAAGCAAGCTAAGGGTGCCAAAAAGATGTCAGACAGAGGACTTATGTATGTGAAGGGACAAATAGCTGAAAAGGCCACGACGAGTAATGGTGGACACTGATCCTACTAATAATGTCATCTCAAAGGGAGAAGCCAAAAGACTAGACTTGAAGTTGGAGAAGGACTCAGGTTGCATGAAAGCTATGAATTCTAAAGGCTTCACCACTGCAGGAGTGGGCGAAATAAGTGTTAGTGAAGCTTAGGTTATGGCAAGGAAGAGCAGGTTTCGTGATTACCCAAATGGATGATTTTGATGTGGTGTTGGGCATGGAATTCCTCTTGGCATACCAGATCATGCCTGTTCTAGCACTAATTATTTCTTGATGATGGGTGAGAACCCTATCACTATGTTGATGCATACCAATCAACCCAAAGAAACTAGGCTCTTGTAGAATTTATAGTTCAAGAGGGGCGTAAAGAGGCAAAAACCTTCATCATAACAATCTTAGCAGGAAGAGAGTGAGGGGGAGAGGAAATTATCCCTTAAGAGGTCCAAAATGTGTTGAAGACATTTGAAGACGTGATGCCAGACTAACTACCTCTGAGACTCCCACCATGGAGAACTATTAATCACTAAATTGAATCATTACCTAGTGTAAAACCCCTTGCTAAAGGACCTTATCAGATGGTGCCACTAGAACTGGCTGAGCTTAAGAAGCAGTTGAATGAGCTATGGGATGCAAGTTTCATTCGACCATTAAAAGTACTACTCGACGCTTTGGTGTTATTCCAGAAAAAATTGGATAGTAATCTTCGGCTATGTGTAAACTATTGAGCCTTAAACAAGGTCACTGTGTTGAACAAGTACCCTATCCCTCTTGTTCAAGACCTTTTGGATCTATTAAGCACTATTCGTTACTTCACTAAGTTGGACTTGAGGTTAGGATACTATCAAGGTAAGGTGGCAGATGAAAACATGGCAAAGACAATGTGTGTCACTTGTTATAGTGCCTTCAAGTTTATGGTTATGCCATTTAGGTTGACAAATGCTTCTGCTATATTTTACACCCTTATAAACCTGGTTTTTCATGATTATCTGGATAAATTTGTTGTTATTTATCTATATGATATTATTTTTTTTATTCCACACTAGAGGACCACCTAACACACTTAAGACTGATGTTTGAGAGATTGAGGCAACATCAACTACATGTGAAGTGGGAGAAGTGCTCATTTGCTCAAGAGTGCATCAAATTCCTTAGGCACATTATTGAACGTGGTGGCATCTGCATGGATCTAGAGAAAGTGAGCGACATTCAAGGGTGGGAAGCTCTAATAAGGGTGACTGAGTTAAGATCCTTTTGAGGGCTTACCAACTACTACCGTAGATTTGTGGAAGGATACTCTAAGAGGACAACCCCACTAATTGACCTTCTGAAGAAAATGGTGGTTTGGCAATGGAATGAGGTGAGCCAAGTCACATTTGAGGATTTAAAACAGGCTATGACTAGAGACCCTGTGCTCACCTTACCTAATATCACAAAGCCTTTTGAAGTTTAGACCAATGCTTTCGATTTTGCATTCGGTGGAGTCTTGCTTCAAGAGGGACATCTTGTTGCCTATAAAAGCCATAAGTTGTCAAAAGCTAAGTGAAGATACATGACATAGGAGAAGGAAATGCTAGTAGTAGTTCATTACCTACAAGTTTGGAGACATTACTTGCTTGGGTTAAAGTTTGTGGTAAAGGCTGATAACACAATAGACAGTCACTTCTTCATCCAACCAAAGTTAACCCTAAATCAAGGCCATTGGTAAGAGTTCCTAGCAAAATTCATCTTTGAGTTCGAGCACAAGGTGGGGTAGACCAACCAGGTTACAGATGCCCTTAGTCACAAGGCTGAGCTAATGGTAATGGCTTTAATGTCATACATGGCTCATAGTCGTGTTAATACTAATATGAGGGAACACATCAGAGAGAATCATGCCAAAGATCTGGTGGCTCAAACCATTATAAACCTGCCAAAGATAGAAAAACTCATTAATTTTGGATAGAAGATGATCTACTGTGGACAAAAGGGAGAAGGCTTTATCTCCAAAGCTGGTGACTTAAGAAAGATACTTCTAAAAGAGTGTCATGATACCTTATAGGCAAGCCATCTAGGTTGGCAGAGAACTTATACCTTGTTAAAGCAAGGTTATTATTGGTTATAGATGCATGATAAAGCAGTTGATTATACTAAAACCTATCTCATTTATCAACAAGACAAGGTAGTGAGAGATAAAACTGTTGAACTTTTGGAGCCATTACAAGTACCCAGTAAACCATGGGAGAGTGTCTCACTAGACTTTATTTCTAGCTTTCCTAAAGTGGGAGATTTATCCACTATCCTAGTGGTGGTAGATCATTTTTCAAAGTATACAACTTTCATCCTAGCTTCAAAGTATTGCATAGAGAGGAGACAATTGATTGTTTTTCAAGTTTGTGATTAAGTACTAGGGTGTTCCCCAAAATATTGCGAGTGATCGAGATATCATATTCACTAGGACTTTCTAGTTTAAACTTTTCAATCTTTTTGGATCACAACTCAACATCTCGTCTAGCTATCATCCTTAAACCAATGGCCAGATATAAAGATTTAATGGCCTTTTGGAGAAATACTTGAGGCACTTTGCAAGTGCTAAGCAAAAGAATTGGCTACAACTACTTGATGTCATACAATTTTGCTTTAATGCTCAGAAGAGTTCTGCTACCAACAAAAGTTTATTTGAGATTACAATAGGTCAGCAGTCATTCTTACCATATACAGTGTTTGAGCCTTACAAGGGGGTCAATTTGAAAGCACACTACTTCACTAAAGATTGGAAGTTAAATGTGGAAGTTGCCTCGAGCTTACTTAAAGAAAGCATCGAAGAGAATGAAAAAGTGCGTAGACAAGGGGCATTGAGATTTAGAATTCAAAGTGGGAGATCTTGTACTAATAAAGCTAATGCTAGAGTAACTGAAGAGCCTTAGGACTAAAGCCAAGAGATTAATTCAAAAGTATGAGGGGCTAGTTCCTATTATTGCCAAAGTTAGGAAAGTAGCTTACAAGATTGCTCCACCAAAGTGGCTGAAGATATACCCTATTATTCATGTTAGTAACTTGAAGCCATATCATCCAAACATTGCAGATTCAACTCACAACCAGCCTACCAGGCCAGAAGTCAACCTTAGCAAGTCGAAGTAGAAAATATTAGAGGAGATTCTAGCAGAGTGTGTGGTGATTATGAGGAGACGCACAAGAAGAGAATTCTTAGTGAAGTGGAGGGATTTGGGAGATGGGGAGACTAACTGGGAGAAAGTTGAAGACTTACTAGATTTCAAGGAGCAGATTCAAGTCTTTCAAGCAGTTGAGTCTACGAGGACGTTGACCAACTGAGTGGGGGAGAATGTCACAAGTTGGCTTTGTGCACTAGTTCAATAGGCAAATGTACTCTGTTTGACATGAAACTTGGTGGATAAATCAAGCATACTATAGAAGTCTTCTAGCATGAATTTGGAGGCAATCCAACTTGTGTACTATTTTTCTGATTTTTCTCATTTTGGGGCTATTTATGTAATTTCAATCAAGATAACTTGTCCAGTGCAAGTAGATAAGCACATGGTTGTGAACCTTGAATTTTTAGCTTTTTGTTAATGTAAAATAAGGTGCAAAACTCCTCCCAAGTTGAGAGAAAATGCCTTATGTCAACTCACAAAAAGTATGTCTACTCTTGCCATTAGGCCTTTGGCTCAAACTGCTCTTTAAGGGGGGAATGCCTAGTGAGTGGTGACCCATGGTGGGGAGTTATGGCACTAGTCTAAGGGTCAGAGTATGTGACTTGGTGCCTCCCCTATACACTCCAAGTTATTTAATAAGGCTTAATATGAATCAAAGAAGTATCCCCTCTTCAATTTACACTGTCTCATGTTTTATCCAGTTTCTCCTGCATTTTCGCATTGCATGTGTTGCATTCTTGGGTGCCTTGTTGTGCTTGTTTTGACTTGCTTTGTACTATGTGATGTGTTATCTTTATCTCTACGTGCGAATGGATTATTTGCCTTGATTGTTTATCTTCCGCTGCACTTTTTAATGCTTTGTAGCCTGATATTTTGTCTCTTGGTATCATGAGACTAACCATTGGCTGACTTACTTTTAGATGGTAGATAGCAAGTATTACATGGTTTAGCTCGTGAACTTGCCAGCCCTTGACACCGTGCTAGGAAGTTTATTAGGAGAGGGGTGGGGCCTTAGAAAATTTGTCTTTCTAATAGCTTGTTGGGAAAGAGAGGCTTCACAGCAAGTCCTAAAGGAATGCTCATTAGTTATCTCCCATTGATATATGTCGCCTGGATTGGAAGGATGGTATATGCTAAATGCCTTTAAGAATTATAATAAAGTGTCTAATATGTGGTTGTGTTTATTGAAGCGTAAGCGCACGAGGAAAAATTTTAACTTGTCTACCTTGTATTGGCTGGCTTTTAATTGGAGGGGTGATTTTGATAGAATTGAGAGTCAGATTAGGGTTGAAAATTATATGCAATTCAATGGAACTTATTCGAACTATTGGAAATTTATCTAATAAATTACATTTAAATTTGACTCACTAATCAATTAGGTTAAATTCAAATCATTAAATTTTTAATAAGTCTTGATTTTTTTAGTATAAAATTAGAGCCCCTTATTACAAAATATATTTAAACTTGATTTTTCTAGAACCGGCCTTTTCTTTACTTCAATAATTCTTTATTCATTGATGCTTTGTATTTGTCACTGATAACTGTTTTAAAATATGACATAATTTTTTTTTTTTCATATTAACATGCAATATCATTTTCAATTTTTTTTCAACTAACATTTTAACCTCTATGATAAAGAGTTATGCTTGGAAAAAAATTGACATTTCAAGAAGTATATGAAAGAAGTTTAATACTCATATCATCCTCTTAAGTTTAACCTATATTATAATATTATATTATGTATTTAAATAATTAATATATAATTATTATTATGATATTTACATCTATTTTATAATACTGTAGTTGTTAATAATAATTTTAGATAATAATTACTAATAATTAATAGTTCTATATAAGTTAATAAGTTAAATCATACCTTAAAAAATTTATATAAGAATTAGATCTAGTCAAACTTTAAGCCTAGGCTTATAGGCTAGACCAAGCCATTTATTTTTGATATCATCCTAGCCTATTTTAGATACACACACATCCTAGTTTGCATTTTATGTGATGTACAATTTTAATTAATTTTATTTGATAGTAATTTGCATTACAAATTTAGATTTTGAATTATAATGTATTCAAATTTAAATAAATCATTATTATTGTTATATGTGAAAATTGACTCGATCCAAGAGCGTTCGCAAGAAGGCCGAGACCAACGAGGAGACCAGCCCGAATAGTGCTCAGGATCGTTTCGTTGCATTGTAAAGTGACCTCGTCGACCCTAACTCATGTGCGAAGGTACGGGTTCAAATTTGCTATTCCTAGGGTCGGGCAAGCGACTTGGTGAAGCCTAGCCTACGACCCGAAGCTCGCTAGACAGAGAGGTTAAATCATGTCTTGCCCCAACGGTCAATTGGGATCCTGCCTGCAAAAGGCAGCTTGCAGCTGAAAGTAGAAGATTTGGTCTACACATTCTATCTTGTACAATAAATACTGATGTAACAGATTTACTGTTAGATGAGGTGCAGCCAAGAAGGGGAAATTTCAAAAAAAATTTCTCAGAAAACCCACGAGGAGGCCGAACCCCATCTCCCAAAAATCCCTTTGTGTAAAGGTTTCCATACATCAAATAAATGCAAGAGAGAGCTAAACTAACCTTTAATCCAGCTCCTTGCACAGCGGAAGACTCTAATTTCT
>JANHAO010004278.1:0-24508 GCA_026873985.1 Saraca asoca
CTTCTGCACTTTCAACTTGATCTTTTTATATCTTCTTCCTTGATTCCTCTTGACTCAAGTGTGCTTCATTCTTCATCTTTTTATTTTCTTCTTGAAGCTCAATTTCACCATCCTGAAATACAAAAGCAAACTAAAGCAGTACCAAGAACAAATCTAACAAAATTAAGGAAAAAGTTAAACAAAAACCACAAACTAATAATCATTTAAGAGGTGATATTTATCATTTTTATAGGTACATTTTTTACTTATCATGCAGCTCGCTATGGTTCGTAGCTATCTTAAATTATTGTTGTCTTGGACTGTTTTGTGGGCCTTAATTTGCAAAGTGCTGCTCGTGGCCAAAGTCATCCTCAGCTCCATAATTGCATTGTAGGCTTTTAGTGGTTTTTGAGATGTGATATCCTGGTATGATAAAGCATAAGGAAACATGCATGTGGATTTTTCCTTGGGTTCACGTCATATACACCGCTATCTTTTATTACTTTGGCCATCCCTCCAGAAACAATAGGCCAGCAATTATCCCAACGCTGAGGGCCTGACGAAGTGATGAAGAGGATTGAGAGAATTTGAAAAGGACTCACCATTGCTGGTAACTTGCTCGTGTGAGCTCAATGCTACATGTTGTTGTTGGCTTACATCGAATCCGATTTTATTTCATGGCTGTTGTGAGCTCGTGGTCCATCTGAGCTATTGGGGACTGGAGAACGCTCAGCCAGCAGGAAGCCATGTGACTAAGTGTGCAGCGATGTGGATGTTGTCGGTGTGGCAAATATCCTGCACGTGCGAGCTCGTCATCTAATCGTTAAGGTATGGCTCTTAAGTGCAAGCTCTGCTAATTTCCTAACCTTGCAAGTTTCTCATCAAGCTCAATTTTGTTGCATGAAATCATGACGAGTCACTACGTGGCAAAGGTGAGGGCTCATTTTGGATTAGGCTACCGCATAGCTTGTCGTGAGTTCATCTTCAAAACTAGGCTGTTGTTGATTATGAATTCACCAAAGAATGGAGATATGGCATGGTGACCAGACGAGCTTGGGACTGTCGTTAGACCACGGTTGCCTTCTGGAATGCACCTCAGTCGTCGTTTGGTCACTGCATTCAAGCTCATCGAGCTGGCTCCTAGCATGTTATCTGCACGAGCTCTTTCGCTCGTCCTGCATGGCCATGCAAGCCTATCATCAGACTTTATCCCACTGCATGGCTTCTACACCCACACGCCAGAGGCGGATTGGCGTCGAGAAGAAGCTTCTACGAGCTTGAGACCTTGATAAGTTATAACTTGTCACTCCAGTTCGCTGGAATGATTGGAATCAATGGAGAGCCCGCACGACCTTAGCGGCAGAGCAAAAGATGTTACATGAGTGGCAAGCCGAACTCAGTCTCATCGCGTGGCCAAGTGAGCTAGTCATTCTAGCGGCCGCATGGTTATGGGTTCGTCGTCAAACCTAGCTACTACAGGCGAGCTGCGACAATCGAGCTAGGGCATGGCTGATATGGGGGTTCATTTTCAGATTAAGGCGTTCCGTGGCTAAAGTGCAAGTCTATTGTATGGCTGTGAGCACGTCTGCGTGCGAGCTGCTGCTAGGCGTGATCATCTTTTGGAATTCAGTGAGAAGGGGTTATCTCCTGATGTCTTTGCTTTCAATTCACTCATTAATGGTTTCTAGTCATGCTATATTTACACGGTTCTCCATGATCAACACTGTCAGGATCAGGACATAGAGAAAGCTAAACAGCACTTTATCGGGATGCAGACCAAAAATTTGAGCCCAACTGTGAGTTTTGGTGTGTATAGTAGCCTCATACTGTCCTTGTGCAATAATGAACAATTCTCTAAGGTTTTAAATTTGCTTAAAGAAATGAATTGTAGTGGTTGCCAGCTCAATGTTACTAGGTGTCGCACAACAACTCGTGCCTTCCAAAGAATGGGCAGTGAAAAACTCACAGAGGTTTTGACTGTATGTTGCATGCTAGGTGGGTATCAAACGCCACCAGCTTGACTGACTTAATAGAGGGAGAAACAATTGATGGAGATGACTCCAACAATTTGAAGGAAATGACTTAAAGGCCGCTTTCTGCATCAATAACTCTTTGGTTAGAAATGGTTTTGTTTTTATTTTTTTACCACTGCTATGAAGCAATGCCTTGGTTGTGAGCAGTGTCCACAAAGAGCCAAAGGAATAGGCAGGCATTGCTTTCTGTAGCTAATGAGATGTGTTTTACTCATAATAAGTAGCTTCTGCACGGTGACAAGAGTTCATCATTGAACTCGACCTTTGCTTGGTGGTGCAAACTTCAAACTGGGTCTTGCCGCAGGCCGTTGAAGGCTTAGCCAGCAAGGTCCTTGTGATTGAACACGAATAGCAAAATGGGAGACACTGTTGGTACCGTTGACGACCGTCTTGCATGGCTGACGCGATGAACTCGTCATTTTGCTTTGCTGTAAGGCTGCTATGCAAGCTTGTTGCCTTGATGGCTGCATGGCGACCCTGCTCACACCCAGAGCTAGACTCAAAAGGGTGTTGTTGCCGTCGCTATTGTTTTCAGGGTTGGCCGTAGCAATAGGATCATGCAACTCTCCTAATTTGCTAACACGTGTTGTACAACCATAGCCGGCAATGTGGAAACCCAAGGTGATTAGCTCTTGCCAAGGCATGCACACGACCCCTCACAGATGTTCAGGGCATACTTCTACTCATGGTGCTGTGTCGGATGTGCCTTAGTTTAGTTGACTTCAGCTTAGTCCTACGGCTTGCTGCATACGAACTCAGTATCAATCTCTCGTCCGGAACCGAGCTTAGAAAGATGTGGTCTTCATATGCTCACATGGATGGCTGCATGTGCAAGCCTGACGTTTCTATACGTGGCCAGAGCATGCGAGCTTCGTAGTTGGCATTCTGCATGCACGAGCTCGTTGCCTTATTATCAATGCATAGCTTTTTGGTGCGGGCTCTATTGGTCTCCTACCCATGCAAGCTCTTCGTCGAACTCGATCTCACTGTATGGATGCATAAGCTCGTGCTTAAGATATCATCATGTTTGCCTCAACTGATAGCCATACCTTCTTATGACACTTCGCTTAACACGAGTTAACCTTGGAATATTCCCTAGTCCAGCATGGTTTGAGTAATCCATGAACTCCCTTTTGGCAAACTATGGATAATCAATTGCACTATAAAATTATTCAAAGGCACACCATCTGTGAACCTTAAAAAGATGAGAAATTAGAAAGTTTTTCCTTTGAATAATAGTGCCCGGTCTTGGAGGTGGGTAAAGTATTTATTAGGTTGCCTTTTCGATGTGCTCTTGGAAGACTTCTCTTTTGGCATGAATGCTCTCTGTAGAGTCATTTTATATCTAGCCTGTAAACCACTCTCATGTAGCTACATTGCATGATCATGGTGCCAACACAGCACCAAACTTTGGCATTACATAATTGCTGTGTACAAGTTCGTGAGTCACAGTATGAACCCATCTTTGGCATGATTAGGAGCTTTTCAATGATCCGAACTATTGTACGGCTCCTGCACAATCCCATGCAAGTCCGGTGAGCCTTTGGCTTTGTTTGATGTTGGCTTCGAAGCACCTCGGTTCATAAGGTGACTAAAGGCAGTTTGACTGATGGAATATGCTTCAATTGGTGAGGATGGCTGATGGTCCAGCTTATGGAGGAAACGTGATCGCGTGATGTTACATTGTACATACTCTAACTTGTTACGCCTTAGTTCACCAGACTTTACTGCATGACTACCGCAGGTTAGCTCTGTTGATATCCTGAATGCTGCGTGACTACGTGAGTTCATCATGAACTGAGTCACTACGCATGGCTGTTGTATGGGCTTGGCTATCGAGATGGACCACTGTATGATTGCTATGTGAGCCCCCCATTGGAACAAGATGCAACACCACTGGTGTACAGTCTGGATATCACTGCTGCTACTCATCCCAGATTGTACCCAACCTCAAAAACATTGTTGTCATGCGCTAGGCCATCATCAAATCCAGTTGCCGCATGAGAAATGCACAGGCTCCGCGCCGAACATAGGATTGCACGATCACTGGACAAGCAAGCCTCCTCATGATAATTACAACTCGTCATCATGCCCATGTATGAAATCGAGTCCGGAATGATGCTGCCGGCATGAGCCCGTTATGGAGGTGTTTTTGCTGTGTGATGGCTGTGCAAGGATCATTATCAAGTTCAACTGGTTCACATCCGCTGCTGGTTGGGTTGAACTCGGATGTTAGCATGACTGTATGGACTGAGTCACCACACAATCACTGCATAAGCCCCCCATTGGAATCTAACACTGCATGACTGGCGTGGAAGCTGGTCATCGAGTTCAACCTCTGCATGTTTGCTGTAGGGGCTCGCTATCAACCTGAACACTCCGTGGATGTGCAGGCTCTTTGCAGGACCTCTACTGTGAAGACCGAATTATAGCCGAACATGAGCTCGCCATCATGCGAGCTTCAAAGATTGAATCAGCCGCATGTTGTGAGCTTGCCAGGGCACGAACCGCTACATGGACCGGGCTTCATGGTTGAGAGCTCGTTATGAAGCGAGCTACTAAGTGGACTGCGAGCCCGACGTGAAATGTTCCTCATGCGAGCTTCTGGATGATTTAAGTTTGACGTGGAGATGAACTATAACTGGGTGGCTGCGAAGAACGGACTATGGCATGCTGCGTCAAAACGGACTGAACATGAGCTCATCATCCTGATCATTAAGCTCCAAGTAGCCTACAGCTGCTGCATGCGAGCACGTTACAGATTCCATGGCTGTGCGAGCTTGTTACTTCTCTCGCCGCATGGCCATCATTTTCATGTTGGACCCGTTCTCAATTTGAGGTGGCTGTGAGGAACGGACTGCAGCACGCTGAGAGCTTGACGTCGGAACAGACCCACAGCTGAGTGCAAGCTTTGAGCTGCAGCTGGATATGAACTTGTTACCTTGCAAGCTGTTGCATGCCAAGCCCGAGTTTGTTGCATGGGATGAGTTCGTGATGACGATGAACCGCAGCTGGGCGAGAGCTCGTCCTCGTGCAGGCTATTGCATTAACTCTTCGTGCGAGCTATTGCATGGACAGCAAGCCTGGCTGGGGAATGAACTGCAGCTGGATGTGGGATTGTTACCTCACGAGCTGCTACACGGACGAGGAATGAGCTCATCACGGGACCCCCTTGCTACGTGAGCGTGCTGCCGAAGTCAATTCTGCATGGTTGTGCGCGAGCTCACCTCCAAGCCAAATCACTGCACACCAAGTTCGGCTTCATGCTACTATCATGTGTTCCCACAAGCTATTGCTATGGCCAGAGAATGCGAGTGGCAGTGACTGGTTGAGTGACAAATAAGGGAGTCCGAAGTTGAATGATTTGCTGGAAAAGGAGAAGAGGTTGGCAGTCTACTGGTTCATATACTATTCTCCGTTGAAGGCAAGATCAGGTTTGGTCCAACATGAGTAACAGTGGCTTGAATGTGGTCACTGCAGCCAGAACAAAAACCAATCATTTGGTCCTTCATTGGTCAGCTACAAATCGAACCAGAAAGAACATTGGCTTATTGGCTTCATTTAGACCAACCACTATAATAAAAATTAACCAGGATGCAGATGAGGTCCCACCGGGCGTGCCAAAATATTGACAATGAAATTTGGTTCATACGGAGATCCTAAGTCTCAGCCAACGAGAGATAGTTCTGTGAACCTCAACCTGTAACCTGGTTATATGAATATGAGATGGATGCAGAAAAGTAAAGAGGGAAGGAGAAGGAAATGGAGCAACAACAAAGGCTTTTTAACGTGGTTCAGCAAAAATGCTTTTTCGGATTCCTACGTCTACGATGGAGTGCTATTTTCTGAGGGGAATGTTTTTACAAAACTTTTTCTCTTGTCTAGCAGAGCCTCAGTTGGTATTTCTCACACAATTTACAATGGTTCAAGCCCCCCATTTATAAAAGCATGGAGCGGTACAAATATAATTTGACAAACTGCAAATATGTTACATCAAGTAATAAATGTAAAAGACAACTTGGACTCCTGCAAGTCAGCTACTGCTGGTTACTTTCTACAGGTGGGCCCCTTGGATTGCTATTTACAGATTGATTTTGCAGATAGATACTAGCTGGGGAAGTATTAGAACTCTCTTTTGAAACTGAGAGCTAGAGTTGTGAGCTAGCTACTATGATGAACTGCGAGCTAGCTGTTGTGATGAGCTGTGAGCTAGCTGTTGAGAACTGTGAGCTAGCTGCTGAGAGCTGCGAGCTAGCTATTGAGAGCTACAAGCTAGCTACTGAGAGCTGCGAGCTACGAGCTAGTTGCTATGATAAGCTATGTGATTTAGGTCTTTTAGTCAGGCTTGTTTGTTGGGCTTTTGCTAGCCCATTTCTCATAATATCAAAAAATACGTATAATAGGTTTAGTGCTAAATTATCATCATTTCTATATTCATTTAGGCTTAATTCTAATAAGATAAATTCTCCAATTATAATCCTCTTTTCTAATGCATGAAATACATTTGGATAATGCACGCTTTTGACCTCCATAGGTTTAATGCTGAATTATCATCATTTCTATGTTCATTTAGGCTTAATTCTAATAGGATAAATTCTCCAATTATAATCCCCTTTTCTAATGCATGAAATACATTTGGATAATTTTCAAAAATCACATTTCATATGACAAGAGAGCCAACTGTCATATTCTAAATCACTTGATCATATGAAATTCTTGTGGCCCACAACACATGAGTCTATTTCTAATATAGACTTTGGCCTTTTAGTCCTAGGCCTGGATCTATTGTCATAAACATCATGACCTAAAAGAATTAATAATTAAATTTCAATCAAATGTAAGGATGAGAAAAAAGAATTCGAATATGCATTGATTTGACTACTTTACCTTGGCTTTAATCTTATTGGGAGTGTGCTAGAACTCTTTCCCAATAAGGTTTCTACTCTGAATGATTGCTTGGTTACACTAAGATTTTAGCCATCAAATTTTTTGTGTCAGGTTTTTCTGACTTGACAATGAATGGTCAACCATCCTTAGGAACCAGTCAAATAGTCAATCCTTCCTCGAGGATCACACTTGTGGTGAATTGGTCACCCTTCTAGACTCGTGTTCAAATCCTATAAAATTAACCCTAGGGGAAGTTACAGGAAAGAAGCGATTGGATGTCTTTCTAAGTTGGTTATACTCCCAAGTTAGGGCATTGTCTCAAACCCTGTACATTACTCAAGTATTTGATCTTAAGTAAATCCCTAGTTTCTGTTAGAAAAAATTGAATGGCTATGGCAGGTCTAGAATGTCCTGAAAATGTTGCTTCAAAACTGATTGGGTTTCAATTTGATGGTCCAGCAGTGGATTGGTATTGCTCTTAGGAAACCCAAAAGTAATCCATCTAACTTAATCAAGAAGGAATGATCATTTCTAAGATTCAAAGGTGTCTATGGGAACCCAAGTGTCATGTGTCTTCTTCCTTTAGTGCACCTCTCTCTAGGAGGTATGACTCTCAACCACAATCAGGGCATCAGGGAGAAGTAGCCAATTTAGAAGATTAACAAGGTCATTCCTATAGGATACCAATTGATTGGGAGATCCACTTCTACTTTTCCCACTTCTATAAGGCTAGAAGTGTTACATCCATGTAAGACATATGGAAAGGTTCATCCAAGGTTATATAGGTGGGAGTTTGGAGTATGCCTGGGATGTGGCCAAATAGGTCATAGTGTTAGATTTTGTATAAATCAAAAGGTTCCACCTAGTGTAGCTTTAAGAAATTTACCCCTACAATATGCTCCATCTGTGAGGCCACCAAGAAATGGTAGGAGAGGCTCTACCAGTAAAGGATGAGGTAGTGGAAAAGTAACCACAACCTAAGTTTTTACTCTAACTAGAAATAAGGTTCAAGCATTAAATGCTATAGTCACAAGTATTCCTCTAGTTTACTCTATTCAATTTCACATATTATTTGGTCCTAGTGCAACCCATTTGTTCATATCTCCATGTCTTGCATCTCAAATTGATATACCCCACATGTTGTTGGGATCTCAACTATTAGTATCTACCTTTTGGGAAAAACTTTGATTGATTATGAAATGTTACCTTTTTGTGAAATTGAAGTATGTAATGCCAATTTTATTGTCAATTCAATTATGCTAGATATGATTGGTTTTAATGTCATCTTAGGTAATGTGCTAAACTTTTATCCACTAGTTAGGGATTCCATCGTATTCTAAGGAGACGAGAGTGAAGTTTCTTCCAAGTTCTCCTTAGCTATATGTGAAAGAAAAATGATCAAGAAAGGGTGTGAAGCATATCTAGCTTATGTGAAAGACACTATGGAACTAGATCTAAAAATGGATGATTTTCTAATAGTATAGGAGTTTCCAAGTGTCTTCCTTGAGGAGTTACCTGGGTTACCACCCAAGTTGGAAATTGAGTTCTATTTTGACATGGTTATAAGTACCAAACCCATTTCTGGTCCCCTATACCAAATGGAACCATCGGAGTTAAAAGAATTGAAGGTACAATTATGAGAATTGGTGGACAAGAGCTTTATCCAATCAATCACTTCAACCTGGGGAGCCTCAATGTTGTTTGTAAAGAAGAAAGATGGGTCTTTATAATTGTGCATCAACTACAGATAGTTGAAAAAAGTTATTGTGGAGAACAAGTATCTATTACCAAGAATTGATGATCTGTTTGACCAATTGCAATGTGCTCAATGCTTTTCTCAAATTGATCTCATTTTGGCTACCACCAATTATAGATTTGTCGAGAAAACATTCTAGATGGCTTTTCGTACCCAATATGGCCACTATGAATTCCTTGTAATCACATCCCAATTGTGGAGCATGATTGATATAGTAAGTTGTCTAAAGATAACTTTTTACAAGCCTTATACTCCAGAGTCAACTTGTAAAACCAACAATGGACATCTTATAAAAGAGGTTTACAAGAATTAATTGCTCAAGATTTTCAAGAAAAATAGATATTATTTATATTTTAAAGAAATTTCTATAGAAAATTTGACAAAGTTTTATCTATTTTTTGGACATTAGGCTCAAGGCTGAAATAATAGTGAAGGGCTACATGCCCTACCTAACACTTGTACAAATAATCAAGACTATTTATAACACCACTTGACACATGACAATACAATTTGACACAAACATGACAACTCAAATATTTCCCCTAAGCACAAATTTTCAATCTCCAACAAGTTAATCTTTTCAATAGTGTGCTATCTTGAAACCTAAAAAAATATTTTAAAGAAATATAGTGAGCAACTTAGTCAGTGAACAATTTACACAAGAAATTAATTATTACCAAAAATACATGTAAACCCACAAACCTAACATTTATTCAAACATGAAGCCTTTTGCATTTGAAAATCAATTTTTTTATAATACTCAAATTGTCACATTCTGAAATCCAGGGGTGTGATTTGCATAAATCACTCTATGGTAATTTACAAACTCATGAGCAATCTCTTACTGAAAACCTTTTTCATAATTTGTAAACATGGAAACAATGTAAAAATCATATCTTTTAGGCCATTTATCTAAAATTGATGATATACAAGATCTTTAATAAAAATCT
Organism: Saraca asoca; assembly: GCA_026873985.1. Lineage (NCBI taxonomy): Eukaryota > Viridiplantae > Streptophyta > Magnoliopsida > Fabales > Fabaceae > Saraca > Saraca asoca. The sequence continues at coordinate 9,606 of JANHAO010004278.1, forward strand.
TCTTAAAATAAATCATTTATGAAATTAAATAAGATCCTTTCTAAAAATCAATAATCATAACTAACGATCCAATGTCTAGTTAGATAGACACCAACCACTAAAAGATAACCGAGAGAATCATGTACATAATTTCATACACATGCAATCTTTAGAGAATCTCCTCATTAGAATAATCTCTTCAAATTCATTAACCTAAAAATGTTAATGAGTAAGGTGACTATGATGACTTAGTGAGAAAAATGCCAATCCAACTTTAGATTGAAAACTCTTTTGGTCATACTTATGGTATAATCACATAACATATAAGATATATATATATAGTGGAAAAAATATGTTTTTTGAAATATATTCAACAATAAGATCATACATTTTTCTCCAAGCTTTCATAATTTATCATTAACTTTCTTTACTATACCATTCATTCATTTACGAGTCATACATAATAGAAGATATGATCCTTGCTCTCTTAATTCATTACCAATAGCCATGTAAAGTTCCCTTAACTTACTTTGCTAAGTCATATCAGATGATCATGTAAAGATTCCTTCCTTTTTTATTATACTGACAATAAGGTATGTAGGGGATCAAAGTTCTTATGTTCTTTCATGTTGTGTTCTTTAATTTTTCTTGTAGGACTATTTCATTTCTATTGTGCCCTGAAGCACTTATCCCATAACCTTTTGTCGCATGGGTGACTTTGTCCCATAACCACCTATCACATAGGAAACCATCTGTCCAATAACCCCATGTCGTATGAGAGACCTTATGTACATCTCCTAGTACATGTAGATCCACCAATATCCTATGACAATTCACAATCATACATACACATACACACATTTTACCTTTTTGTTCTTGTACCTTATCTTATTCTAACTACTTAACTGTCCATGTAAACATAATCATTCTATTCATATCCTTCATGTTATCTTCTATATACTAACGTGATTATTAAATATTATCCCTAATAGGAAAGCTTCTTTGAAGAAAATAACTGGAATTGTTAATGTAAAAAAATATACAATTAAATAAAATTAGGATTATAAAATTTTAAATTTATGTATATAAAACATAATACTTTCAAAACAATAACTTATATTTGATAAATTTCATAAATGTAAACAATTTAATTAATTAAATAATTATTCTAAGGAAAGAGAATTTTGAAATTCATAGATCATAATTTCCTTAAACCATATTTTTAATAACTTACCATAATGCTTTTTATTTATGCTCATATGCATATGCATGGTCGAGATTTCTAATTTAATTTACAACCTAAACCATTGCTACATTCCCATACATAATCCATTTTATAATATAATAATTCAAATAAACACATAATCATGTAGTAAAGCAATTTCTAAATGCTAACCTAAATCTACCTTCCTACATACATTATAGCCTACACCTGATTTCTTCAATTCTTTCATTCTAGGTTGAATCAATGGTTTCTTATTTGTAATACTTTTTAGCCTATTTTTCATAGACTTATTCTTTAATTACATTACTGTATTTATCAATCAAAAAGCATTTGGAAAATTTCAAAACATATAACTTTGTATAAAAAAAGAAGTTAAACAGGCAGAATTCTACTCACCTTGATAGGAGAGAAATCTTCTAAACCTACTGTCAAAGCCCTTATCTTAGTTTTGACCAGAACCCTTAATTGTTAAAAAAAAAAAAACTACAACAATCAAAGATAAATCAAAACTAAGGAGAAAAAGAACTTAAGGAAAAAATTTGACCTTTTTGGCCTAAAACCCTTACCTTATGTTCACAAACTTGAAGAGCACAAATCAGAACCTTTTTTCTCTGAGCAATGCTCTTTAAGAGCTACTTAATGGTAAATGAGGGTTGTAAAAAATATTGCAGGAGTAGCTCCTTATATAGGCATATAAAGGTGACTGATTGATTGCATTGTGCACAATCGGTCGACCTACTATGTCCATATTAACCATCAACCACTTCCTAAGATCCAATCAACTAGTTGGTCTGGTTCTTGAGAGCATTCATACTCGAGACCTTGGCCTAACCTATCATGTGGTCCTATCCTGATCTAGGCTTTAAGTCATGAAATTTCGTTATGCTACCTTTTACAATAAGTGACTCACTCTAATCTAAGCCTATATTCAGGGGATGTTACCATTAAACCCTTGAGGATTATGACCATGGTTAATTAGTCACCCTTCCAAACTTGTGTTCAAATCCACTCAAGTTAACCCTAGGAATGTTACAAAACTTAGTTTCCTTTGATTTGCCATGACACTAGAAACAAACATACTCTATTCCGTTAAAAGTAAATTTCTATGAAGATAATAAATTTGCAATTTAATAATAATATCATAGACCATTTGAAAACAACACTTTTATATACTAGTGTTTTCATACCAACATTGAAGAGCATTAACTTGCAATACAAATAATAACTATAATAATTTAGAATAGGCTAAAAAATTTCAAAATAATGAAAAGAAAGACATGTAGCTAATTTACATATATACAATGGTTTAGGCTTTAGTAGATAGGTTAAAATCTTATATAGGATAAAAGAAATCAGCTATTTAGCTTGGAACACTGTTTCATCAAGAAAGGAAAAAGAATAAAATGTTTGGTTTTTTCACTTAACAATAGGATCTATATGTGACTTTCTTTGAGTAATCCAATATGAATATATAATTTTAATGATCAATCTCCATTCACCTTATCACTCCACCATGTTAACGATCATGATTTTCATTTTTGTTCCAAGTCCATAGAGAGGTTCCACAAGAAGTGCATCAAGGATCCCATTCTCTTTTCAAAAGCCATAAACAATTTTATGTCCAATCAGAATTTAGATATTTAAAAAGATTATAAATACTTTGTACATCATCACACATTTCCATAGACAATAAATACATTCTCAATGTAATGTTGATGAAAACATAACCAAGCATTAATCATTCCAATGTTGCAAAATCAATTTGCTACAAAAATACCACATTTCTTGTACAAGGAGATAATATAGTTTCAAAACCTTTTAAGTCATAAAATAATGCTATTCAATATTTAAAACAATCAATTATTTCACAATAGTGAAAGTTCTAATATCAACTTATAAAACAAGTACTTAACACCCAAAGTTATTTAAACATATATAGATTCTTTGGCATAAGAAAACAAATTCTTATTTTCAAATCCAAGTGTCCAATAAGAGCTTCAAATCGGTCCATAATTAGAATGCAATGTTAGTTCAAGTTCAAACCATTCACTCAAAATCTCACTATTCTTAAGCTTATTGGGCTTGGTTTTGGTTGTTCCAAGTTACTCAAATTCTCCAAACTCTAAGTTAACACATTGGGCCCTCCAAGCTTCTAAAATTCCTAAGATGTTAACAATGTGATTTTTATCAATTTCTCAAGTTCATTTAAAATAAGTTGCTTTACCCATTCCCAAACTTATTTTTCTCACACCTAAAGCTAGAGCACTTTAACTTATTAATCTAGTGGCATAGTTAATTTTTTCCATATCTTAAAATTAACCTATTATTGTTACAATCTTTATAAACACAATTATATGACACTCTCTCAATTTAAGACCAAACCCATTAGTAAGAAATTTATTAATTTAACTCAACTCAAAATTTGAAACCCCAAGCTCTCACTCCACACTTAACCATAGCCATAATCTATGCTTAAATTATGATTCAATGTAACTAAGTGCAAGAATCTACGTTAAATCAAGGCATTGGATAGATTAGGGAGATAGCTTGAGCTACTCAAGCTATTTAGCTAACTATAGGAGTTAGTGACAGTTTAGATAATACTAGAAATTGGTGAAACTCAACTACTCTGGCTGCAGTAAAATGCTCCACTATGACTCCATTGTGTGCGGTGGACTCTAGCATAAAAGCACGACAATGCGCTTGGCTGATGACAAGCAGTTGGTATGCTTTCAACCATCAATGATGTTGAGTTGGTGGTTCAACAATTTGTTTGACGTCCTTAACTGCAATTGGACCTCACCCAGTTGAATGGGGAGATGAGCCTTGCTAAGCTTGATAAAAGTAGCTGACAGTGGAGGGTCTAGGTGTAATGCCCCAAAATTTCTATTGAACAATGGTTATAAAAATTTATTTATAAATTAAGAATATTTAAAGTTTATAAGTATAAGATTTGAAAACACAATTTAAAAAAATTTTAGTAAATAATTTTACTTGACAATGTAATATTTCATATGATATGTTTTCAGTGTTTTAGTTTATCAAAATATCTTAGTGAATATTACAAAAAGTAAATAAAATAGTTTGATAAAGGTTTTGGCATGTTATTTATTTTAGTTATTTTATAACTATTTAGTTATTAAATCATAAAAATGAAATCCTTAAGTTGTATTAAATGGTGTTGTAATTTTATTAAATTAGATTTGAAAAATTAATTGATTAATGACAGTGTATTTAAAGTACTTTTTTATTATATTTGTGATTTAATGTATTTTTATTAAAAGTATAGTATTAATAATAACTGCTTTGAATAATAAACAAAATTAAATATGATTGTTTTATATGCTCAATGAATCATTCATTCTGACTATTAAATAAGCACTTGGATTATTTTATGACAAGATTTGACTCACTCCAACCAATTTACCAATTAATTTATCCTTGACACTATTGTTTCATTCCTATTTTTACTACCTGGCCAAGATATTAATTAAGTCTAATACCCTAACTAATTTACCAATAGTTGAAAACACAAAGTCTAATTAACTAAATTACCCCAACAACAACCTAATTAATTACCCTTAATTTCTTAGGAGAATTGACTCACCCCAACAGCTTACCAAAACCTAATTGTTACCCTACGACTAAACAACCAAAACAATAAGATTGTCTATGGAAGTTTAGCCAACATTTAACCACTTTGAACAATTAATTAATGGGACCCTTAATCAACCATTCATAGCAGTTATAGGTAGTAAGAATAGGGAATCAAAAAAATCAAATTGAGAATAAATTGAAATTAAGAACAAATCTCACAATCAAGAAAGAATTAGTGTAGATATTCCCATAGATTAAGATGAAGATTCAAGTACACATTAATATAAAAGATTCAAGTGCAAAAATTCCCTAACAAAGCTTCTCTTCTCCTGAAGTTATGAACAAGACAAAAAATAATCTAAAAGTTGTTAAAAATGAGGCTCAGCTATCTATTTATATATTAAATGCATTGCCTCTTGGTTGGGCTACAGTTTAGGGTCAGAAAGAAACTTATTTGGATATGACACTCTTTAGATGAAATGTAGTTCTATCACTTAGCTTTCTAATGGCCTTGACCTTGCATTAAAACTTGGTCTCTAGCTCAAGTTATGGGCTAAAACACCAAGGCAGCATTTCAAAGTAGTTCAACCCAAAACATATTTAAACACTTAAGTTCATAGCCATGTAATTAAATTAAAAAGGTGTAGTTTGCTCTCAAGTGATTTATGAAAGTTGTAGGGTTCGATCTTAGCTATCCAATAGGCTTTAGTGTGCACTGAAATGATGGGTGAAGCTCCACTTATGATAAAAACACTAAAACAAAATTTGGGTCATAGCACTACACTCTGTTCCTACTTCCAAGCTTTATTTCACCTTCAAAATGTCTAAAATGAAATTTGCACTCTTCATAACATTTTTAGCTTTCTCTTAGATTTCCAAGGATGCAAGAATTACCTAAAACCATAGTTCAAAACTCTAGATATGCCAAAAAACCTGAAACAGTGTAAATTTACCAAATAAATTCAATTAAGCTCAAAAACTTAGCAAACCACATAAATAATCTCAACTGTCCAATTAAGCACATAAACATGACAAAAGACTAAGTATAAAGAGATATAAAATATGTATAAATTGTGTTTATTAAATTCCTCCACACTTAGCTCTTGCACGTCCTTAGGCAAGACCACAAAAGACAACTACACTAAACTCAAAATAAAGACTCAAACTCTAAATTGTTCAACAATGATGAGAATACGAAATCAAATGTAAGGAAACAAACAAAATTTCATAGAACATAGCATCTCATGAAGCACTTTCTTGACCACTCAACATTATAATCCAACTAGCAAAGTAATTTCATTCGAAAGGCAAGTTGATTAACTTTGGTACACCTCCTAAGGAAAACTCTACATACAACTCTCAATGTTTAAAATGGGAAAATGTTTCACTTAATTTCATTCCATAAAAATGCACTACCATAAGCTTTCTTATCATCAAATCTCCACTACTCAAATCATATGCATAGCACAAATCAAAAGGACCTTACAAAATTATAATGTGGGTAATGGAAAAGGAGAGGAAATGAATGATATGTATATGGAAATGAAAAACCAAAGAGATTAATAGAGCATTGTGGCATAGATCGAAACAACCAAAGGAGCAATTTAAAACCAGAATCTACATTACAAATTTGATGTTTTTCATTTCTCTTTTTTTTGTTCTTTTTCCTTTCTTTGACTTTTTCACGTTTTTTTATTTTGAGCTCTTTCTTTTTTTGGAAATTCACTTTTTCTTTCAAATTCATTTTTTTTTCTTTCTCTTTTTTTTCTCTTGTTTTCTTTTTTCTTGACTTGCATCAAGCTCTTTTTTTTTCTTTTCTTTTCTTCACCAATGAAGTGAATCATGATTGTCTTTTGACCAAATATTTACCACACCCCCACACTTGTTCAAGAACCTATCCTACTAATTAATTAAATGCTCTACTAATCCCTAAAGTTAGGCAATAGTCAAGACATTCAAAGCTTGGTTTTCTAATGGGTTACTTGACAAGAAAAAGGTCAATAAAACTCAAAGGGGCTCAACAATGGTACATTGCAAGGTAGGTTAAAAGGGCAAAAGTGGCTGAATTAAAGGATACCCTAATTATATTTATGCATGCATGTGTCAATATAATCTCAAAAAGAATCAAAGCAAGTTTTAGAGCAACAATTTTATGAAAGAAAATCACACACAAGGAAGAAGAGAAACATAATAAAATTGATCGACAATGGCTCCAAATCTCACAAGTTATGTGTCTACCAAATTAATACACAAACACTTCTAATTCATCATAATACTAATCAAATTCAAGAATCAAAGGGCAAGACAGTTTATCCAATTATATTATGCAACCATCAAAATCAATTATAATCTACTCAAGGCCTAAACAAACTGATCAATAAAAAATATCTAAAACAACAAAAATAGAGTTTTTTTCTTTTTTTTCCATAATTTTCCTTCAGAAGTTGTTTTATTCACTCAATCAAAGCAAAATGCAAAACAAAATAATCCTAAAATCTCTCCCTCACACTTAAATTTTACATTGTTTTCAATGTAAGCACAAAATCATCAACAAATCATGAAGATATAAAATAAAAGAGGTAGGGAAAGAGAGCAAATGCTTGGGTTGCCTCCTAAGAAGTGCACTTGTTTAACATCATTGGCTCGCTTATCCGTTGGGTTTTTCAACCTAGAACATGAAGTTTTAGCACAATAAAATTTGCCTGCCATCTATGAATTTCGAAATACATCTTCATTTACTTAAAATTTTTGCTACCTACATCAGTTGATCTATAAAATGGAATCTGGAACATCATCATGCACTGCATGGTTAGCAATACCAATAAAATTCACAAAATAATCATCAAAAGGAGATTCCTTGGCATTATCAAAGATATTATAATGTAAAGTGCCACCATCAAACTCCGTAGTGAGAGAACCAGCATACATATTAATTTTTGTCCTATATGTCTTCAAGAAAGGTTTACCTAAAATGATAGGAGCTAAGGTGCTAGTTGAGCGATCATTAGGCAGTTTCAAAATGTAAAAATTAATAAGAAAATAAAAACATTCACCCATACCAACACATCCTCAAACAATCCTATAGGAATCACATTAGACCTATTTGCTAATTGAATCACAACATATGTTCATTTTAATGGTTGTAAATTCCAATATGCATAAACAGAATATGACATGACATTTATAGATGAACCTAAGTCCAACATGGCATGTGTATAATGATTTTGACTAATAGAATATGGGATAGTGAATAAACCTAGATCATTGCATGTATAGGAAATTTTTCTTTGAATGACCACAGATACTATTTCCTCGATGCATATCCTTTCATTGCCTTTCAATCTCCTTTGGGTTGTGCCCAGCTCCTTAGAAACTTGGCATACCAAGGAATCTATTAGATGACATCTAGCAAGGGAATGTTCACTTCCATTTTCCTTAAATTTTCCAAAATGCTTCTCTCTTATTCCTCTTTGTTCTTCTTTACCAGTCCACTAGGGAAGGGAAGGAGAGAGAAGGTTGAAGCTAATCCATAACTAACTTTTTTTTTAGTAAATTCTACCTTTCTTTGCTCTAAAACATTTTTCTACTTTTCTAAACTTAGTTACTTAACTCTAGCCTACACCTCTTTATTAATTCTTAGCAGTATTACATTAACTTTTTCTGATGTTCAAGATTGCCGGGGTAGTCTTCTTGCAGCTTATTTTTCTAAGCTAGTTAATCTGGTTTGTATAGTGTCAAGCATGGAATTAATCGTATTGATTTTCTACTTGATTTGCTAAATTTCTCTTCCAATTTCTTATTGAAACTACATGTTTTGCTTAGACATGTTCTTCATCATATTTATTAAAACTCCATTTCAAACTAAATTCTGGTTAGTCTAATTTTGTAACAGATGTGGCTGCATGGTCTGATATAGATTTTGCTAAAATGAAGTCTGCTACCTAGCCTGATTTCCATATTTTATATTAGAATAATCTTTCTAGCTAGGCTTATATATGTGCACCTCATTGACCCTCTTCATGGTATAATCTAATATGTTGCCAAACTACTGTGAGTTTTCAGCTATGTTGGATATTAGCATGCTTGTAGCACTAAGGTTTTTGTCTACTAAAGCACTTCCACTTATAACATCAATCATACTTTTGTCCAAAGATAGGAGGCCTTCATAAAAGTACTGGATCAAGAGCTGATCACTAATTTAATGGTATGGATAGCTTGCACATAGCCTCTTGAATTTCTCCCAATACTCATACAAGGTCCCTCCATATTGTTGTCTGATGCTGCAAATTCCTTTCCTAATGTTGGCAGCTCTAGATGTCTCTCAAGAAAGAATCTAGTCATCTCAGACTATGTATTGATGGAGGTATGAGGAAGGTAGTGGAGCCAATCCTTAGTTGAATCAGCAAGCAAGAAAGGAAACGCTTTCTATTTGACCTACTCCTCTGAAATTCCTTGAGGCTTTATGGTTGAGTAGACCACATGAAAATTTTTTTTATGTGCTTATAAGGATCTTCTCCAACCAAACCATGGAATGTTGGTAACAAATGAATCGAACCAAACTTCAAAGCCCTTTGGTTAAATGCCATATTTTCCATGCTTAAATGTGGAGATGAAGTTTCAGATGCTAAATGCATCGAAATGTTAGAATTAGGGATGGAAGGTTCTGAAGCTACTGTAGGGTGCTAAAAAGGATCCTATTTGATGCTTGCTCTCTTTTCTCAATTCTTGCAAGGTTCTCTCAATCTTTAGATCATATATTAGCTCAAAAATATAAGAGGATTGAGTCATGATAGGCCAATTAAGGGAACAAAAAACTAAAAGAATTGAAATGAAAAAAATTGCAAAGTAATTAAAAAAATACTAAATGTTAGGTCCCATAAATCAGAGTTAACAATTTGAAAATTGGAATCTTGCCCTATTTCCATTGGGAAATGTAATATTCTCCTCAATATGAAATTATTCTTTTCAATCTCAATAGAAATTGTGATTTATTCTTTTATTAAAATGTGCAGCAAACAAATAATCACTTAGTGTGTAAATAGCTAAAATAATAATTGTGTAGCAAAATTTTAGATATAGGAGCAAAAGAATAAAGATCAAAACACAAGTTTTTAAAATAGTTCAACTTGAATTGAAACCATAATTCAAGTCTACTCCACTTGATCTTTCTCAACTGAAAGACCTTTTCAATTAAAAAGAAAATATTAGGATTTACCAAGCTCCTAAAATGCCAGTTTATATCAAAAACATAAGAAATTACACAGACTTCATGCTAACCTAGAAGAATTACAATAGGCTATTCTAAACTTAAACAAAACACAAGAATTATGGCAGGCTCTTGCTAAACTAAACAAGATTTCTAAATCCTTAGAAATCTCAAATAGAAATATAGAAATAAGAAAGATTAAGAAATACTAATCCACAAGTTTGAGATGAAATCTCAAATAACTGGGATGAATTCAATTGACCTTTGATCTAAAACATCTTGATTAGATCTCAGAAACTTGATGAGGTAGAGAGAAATCTTGTTTTTCACTTTTCTTAGAGATTTTTGCACTTAAAGGAAGAAAAAGAATGTGAAAATTTATTGAAAACTAAAAGCAGTTGAGGTTTTATAATTATTGTAACCAACTATAACAGAATAACTATTTTTTAGTTGGTGAATCGATTTAAAGAAAAATCTCAACATTCGGTTAAAAAAATTTGAAAATTGTTTTTGAAAACTATTCTTCATGAATCAATGTGGGAATTGATTTGTATAGGTTTTCAAACATGAATTGATATAGAAATCGATTCTTGATGTATAAAATAGTTTTTATAAAATCCTGTTTTCTTTAAATGGGTTTTCTTCCTTATTTTGAAAATGTTTGTTTGAATGAAAGTTTTTTTGGAATTCATTTACAAGAGATCCTAAAAAAGATAAAATAATTCCTAATTCTGATGTCGATCTTCTTGAATTACAATTGTATACTTTGAAACCTGTAAAACAAATTGAAATAAGCAGTGAAATATAATATCAAATAATAATTTGAAATATTAATTAAAATTATTTTTCAACATAAAAATTAAGGAATATGTGTGACTAGGGTAACCTAGGCTAACACTAAAAATTAAAAATCATAGAAGATGATGGAATTTGGCAAAAATGGGGCTTTTGATTACACAGTATTAGCCTTGCTTAGAAGATTAAAAATGGTGACCTACCAAATTTTAGCTCCTAAGTCCACATTGAATTTTGCCACTTGATCTAATTAGAAAGCTTGAAAAACATGGGAAATTTTGATAAAATGAGGGAAAAGGATTGAAATTAAAGACTAAAACTACTATGAAATCCTAATACTATATATAACTACAAACACTATGAATGAAATAAGGCAGCCTGGCAAAGGTGCCAAAATTTGATAACTATTGAAATTGACCAAAAATAATACTAAACTACATAAGCTAGCTAATAGTAAGGGTGAGTCTAGGTCATGTCCACAAAGATTGGAGATTAAAGTTTATGTGTTTATAATATAATAAAATAGGGGTGGATACTATCTAGACTAGGAATTTAAACAAATAAATTAAATCCATAGCAAAATAGAATTGAAAGTGAAAGGAAAACAAAGTTAGAAAAGCTCAATTGAAGGGATTTTTGCAACCAATTCAATGAATGATCCTTGACACTATTGTTTCATACCCATTTTGACCACCTAGCCAAGATATTAATTAAGCCCAAAACCTTAACCAATTTACCATTAGCATTAAATCCTAAAAACACTAAGTCTAATTAACTAAATCATCCAATAGCAACTCAATTAATTACCCTTGATTCCCTAGGAGAATTGACTCACCCTAATAGCTTACCAAAACCTTATTGCTACCCCATAACCAAATAACCACAAACAATTAGATTGTTTATCGAAGTTTAGGTAGCATTTAACCAATTTGAACAGTTAATTAATGGACTCCATAATCAACCATCCACAATAATTATAGGTAGCAAGAACAGAGAATCAAATTGCGGATAAATTGAAATTAAGGGCAAATCTCACTATCAAGAATGTATTAGTGCAAAAATTCCCACAGATTGAGATAAAGATTCAAGTACACATTAATATAAAGATAAAAAGAGAAATAAAAGGAAAAGAGAAAGCATAATTAGAGCTAGAATCTTGCCTAGTAGAGCTCTACTCTTCCCAAACTTAGAGACAATATAGCAAAGTGATCGAAAAGTTTTTACAAATGAGGCTCAGCTATCTATTTATAGGTTTAGTACACTGCCTCTTAGTTGGGCTATTGTTTAGTGTTGGAAGAAGGCATATTTGAATGTGACACTCTTCAAATTAAATGTAGGTCCATCACTTAGCTTTCCAATGGCTTTAATCTTACATTAAAAGTTAGTAGCTCAAGTTACAAGCTAAAAACTAAGACAACCTTTCAGAGTAGTCCAACTCTATAATAGATTTAAACACTTAAGTTCACAACCATGTAATTAAATCAAAAAGGTGTAGCTTGCTCTCAAGCCCTTCATGAAAGTTATAGGTTTGTATCTTACCTATCCAATGGGCTTGATTTTGTACAAAAATGATAGGGGTGCTCCACTTATGATGAAAACACTGAAACTGGGTCTAGGTTGAGGTTGCAACACTACTTTGTTTTAATTTCCAAGCTTTATTTCACCTTCAAAAAGATGGAATTGGGCTTTGGACACTTCATGAACTTTTTAAGGGCTTAAGAATCATCCAAAACTGAGGGCTAGAACTTTAAATGTCTAAAAACCTGAAACAGTATAAATTTATTAAATAAATCTAATTAAGTATAAAAACTTAGCAAACCACAAACCAATCTCAGGCGTCCAATTAAACACATAAACATGACAAAAAACTAAGTATAAAGGAATATAAAATATATATAAATTGTATTCATTATGACTATTTTAATTACTAGGTATTTATAATTATTTTAAATGTCTGATGCATTATTTATTTTGACTACTAAATGACTAGATAGTCTAATTAATGATAAAATCTATGTCTTCAATTTACTAAATAGGTTCTAGTTCTATTTAAATGGTTTTAGAAACTAAAAGTAATACATCTATGTGACTATTTTATTACAATGGGTATTCAAGATGTGTTAATTAAATCTGAACTTTATTTCAATTGTGATTTAAAAGCTTTATATGTGTGTTTATCAAATAAAGTATAAAGTATAAGTATACTTTAAATTGATTATGGGGTTGATAATAGTCCTTTTGCACTAAAAGCTATACACTATATATTATGTTAAATTCTTTTATACTATTTATTATTTCCTTTCTTTTAAAAATTAAATAAAAAAAGTAAAAGTAAAAAGCCCTTTTCACCTTAAATCACATAACTACTAGACTCCCTACATTACACTCAAGAACTCATTCCACTCATAGACCAATCAGCACTCACAAATTCATTTCATTGATGGACCCATCACACTCACAAACCTAGCACTAGTCATGAACCTAGCATCAACTTTCATGACTTCATTCCACCCTTCTATTAATGTTGACAATGACATCCTGAAATAGACTAGCTGCATGGAGTTACTCGCTTCCTAGTCAGCTGCAACAAGGTGCAAGGATGCTTGAGGATAACTTTTGTTGTCCTATTTGACAACGAGGAAATTGTAGTGCCCAGCTATAACTTTAGCTAAAGTTAAGCTTCCAAATCACTTTTTAGATGTAAGTAGGCATACTCATGCCTTTAATTTCAATTTACAATGTGATTTCTATAAGAAATTCAAGATAGCTAAGACAAAAACCTAAACCCCAAATTGTGAAATCTTCAATTGCATATGAATGGATAGCTAATTGAGGGAGTTTCCACAAGGAGCAAGTAAAAATTGTGCTAAACTTCAATTCAATTAAAGAAACCTAGATATCTATGCTTGTTATTTACCCTAAATTTGGAGATCCAAAGTGTTAGTTTAGGATTCCTAAGTTATTTTAAAGATTAAATTTACCCTAGTGTTAGTTTAGGATGAGATTAAATTATATAGGAGTCCTAAGTTACTTTAAAGATTAACTTTAGCATTAAATTATGCTTCATTTCTACATTGAATTTGAAGTTCCAATTTGGTGGCTTGATACACATTTTGGAATCCATTTGTTGCATTAGAACTCCCACTTGAAAATTTGAACTCCTAAGGTCTTGTTGAGTGGATAGTTCACTACTTAATTTTGATATATGTTATACACTAGTTTTAAAATTGATCATTTAAACAATTGAGTTTGATTGCTTTTTGATTTTTAATAAATTTTAGAGATTACTAGATATTTTTACTAGAAAGAAAACTTGTATTTCGTAACAAGTAATGGATGTATCATAAAAGATATATGCTGCTTTATATTTCATAAAAGGATAAAAATTGCTTTTATATATTTTTGGTAACTATTATGTGCTACCTCTAAAATTGAAACTTGTTGAACAAATGATTTTTAGTAATGTTTAGGATACCTGATGCTTGATTCATGAATGCGTATATTGTTTATGAAAAATTGTGATTATGTATGAATTATTTATGTTCTTTAAAGAGAGAATGGGATCCTTGGGGAATTTCTTAAAGGAAATCCCCCAAATGCACTTGGAAGTAGAAAAATGTATATAACCATTTAATATGATGGAGGGATGAAGAAAGATGTAATTGGTTGAGTGACAAAGTGGATGGAGATTATTACTAAAATTGAATATTGAATGAAGAGTTACTTGAGAAAGTCACCTCAGATCCTAAATTGCAAAATTGGAACCAAGCATTTTTCTATGGTAAACATGTGTTCTAAGTTTAAATAGCTATTTTCTACTATACTTGGAATTGCTTAAGATTAAAAATATTATTTTCCTATATTCTTGTATGAATTTTTTAGAGCACCTACTCATGTCCTTTACTATTTTTATAAAAGCATGGTAGCTCTTACTTTCTTTTTGATCTATTATGAGTATTGTTTAAACTTAGTTTAAATTGTGATTTCTATTCACCATACTACAAATATGTTTTAGTTTATGAGTATTGTTTAACATAGTTTGAATTGTGAATTTCATACCTCATTGTACAAGTAAATTTTAGTTTATGGATATTGTTTAAA
>JANHAO010004279.1:0-24538 GCA_026873985.1 Saraca asoca
GTTGCAAAGTCCACAATTGTTGCTTCTTTTTTATGATTCTCAAAAGAAGTCCAATTTGGAGGCTTGACAAGTTTATACTTCAACACTAACATCTTAAGCTTTGTAATTGCAGTTGAAAGAGCCATCCGCACAGTACCAAGTCCAAAATCCAGAACTGTCAATTGAAATGATCTAACTTTAAGCTCAGTGGTTTGGGAGGACAGGAACAGTGAAAGAAGTATTCACAGCATATCTTCATGGTCTCGTATTCAAGCAACTTTTTTTTGTCATCTCAAAATGAGATCAATTGATCATCATCTGCTAAATTCATCATAGCTACCTTGACCATCCTTATTCCAATCTACCTCTAATAATTTCGTTAGCTTCCTCGTATGTCGGACTTTCCCAAGTCACCAAAACCATCAGAATATTCAACAAAACAAAATGAAAGTAAAATACAAAAAATATAAAAGAGTAAAATACAAAAAATATAAACTGAAAATAAAATTACAAGTAAATAGAAAAAAACTATTAACTGAAATAAAACAATGGTCCTTAGTGTCTTTGTAAACTCAAAGCAAAGTCATCGGCTTTTAAAATCTTCAGAGAGAAAATACGATGGAAGATGAAGAGATAGCAGTGAAGGATGAAAGCTGTGTGAGGAGAGCCAACAAGTGGCTTTTGTGAGAAGTAAACTGTCCTTTTGTCTTTTGCATACTATAAAAATACACTCAATTTTTTTTTTACGGTTTTAATGTTGGAGAAGTTTCTATGAGAAAAGACATAGATAAAGTGAGGCATTTGGATTGTTATACTTACATTGCTTTCCCATGGTTTATTGCCTTAGAAAATTTTGAATTTTCCTATAGCAATAGATCGTGGGAAAACAAAGACTAGTGTAATCATTAATGAATGTCAAGGGAATGCATAAAATGCACTATTTTACTAACTTTCTCACGGCATTATAGTGAAAAAAATCACAGAAAAACTGATTATATCAATATTTTTAGTGTCAAAACCTTCATTTCCCTCTTTGCCTCTTCTCCTCTTTTTTATTGTCCTTGAGCTCCATTGTTCTTGCTCCATTTCCACTGTTGTTGAAGCTTCTTAAAGCTATTTTTTATGGTTTCTTTGCTTTACACTAAAGGTAGATTATTTTTAATTGATTGGTTGTTAATTTTTTTTACTTAAAACTTGAGATATTGGTAAAATTGATTTTAAGGATTGAATATTGTATATTTTGTAGAAATGTAATTATTGATGAATTGATGAGCATGTGAGTATTGGTGAATATGTAATTTTAGGGATTGATATTTTATATTTATAGGAATGTGAATATATGAATATTGATGAATTAATGAATATGCGAATATTGGTGTAATTGAGTCTAAATATTGAATATTGTATATTTTTGGGCATGTAAATATGTGAATAATGGTGAAATTGAGTTTATGGATTAAATATTATATGTTGGTGAATATTTTAATGTGGGAATAGTCGCAAAATTAAATTTATGGATTAGAAGAAAATAATTTTAAGTATATATGTTTGGAATAAGTTATCTATCATTTAACATAAAATGGCAGATTTCCTTGCCCAAAAAAAAAAAAATTGCACAAAGACACCATTACATGCTCTTTATATTTATTAAATTTGAATGAGCTATCTTACAATTGAAATAAATAATAAATTTAAAATTTTATGATTTTCATAATTTCAAACTCTTTTCATTAAGTAATTATAATATATTATTACAATATTTACCAAATCTATATTTTCATAAAAGTAATATGTTAGTAATATCATCTACATATAATATATTAAAAAAAAACAATTTAAAAGAGTGTAACTATGCATATTCAAGATGATAAAACTTAATAACTTGAAATAGTTAATTAAACATTTTATATAAAAATAAATTGTCTATAAATTTATTTAATTATAAATATAGTGGAAAAATAATAATTAGAAAAGAGCAAGAAATATTACTAACTGCAATTTAACCCGTGCTATTTGTAGTTTTTTTTTTTCAAATGTTAATAATTTGAGAAAACTTATTAACTTTTAGAATCTCCTTCAACTTTATGAAAACATTTTTTCTGATTTATAAATTGAAAATATTGAAACAAAAAGAAAGATATCAAATGTTCAACAAGTATCGAAAGTCTTTGATTTTATACATGGTCTTAGCATCTATTCAGAATATAAAGTTTCAAATTTTCCCAAAGATCATTTACCTCAAATAATAGGATAAATATTACGGGTCAAATTCTTTTTATCATTTACAAATATTTGTTAATTTAAAGTTCAACTTTAAGATTAAAGATAAATCACAAAGTACCTAAGTTGAATATGATTAATAAATTATCAATTACACTAATATTTAGATTTTTTAACAAAGCATTCAAAATTATGTATTAATTGATATAAAGTTGGAAACACAAAGTGTTTAAAGTTGGATATAGATAACTGATGGTTTATTTACCTTAATTAGATATTCCAATAAACCATTAAAAACCTATGTATTTATTGTAAATAACAAATTCTTATAATATTAATTAGAATCATACATGGAAAAGGATAATTATAATCCTATGCCAAAATAATTTAATTTTGTAAAAATAGCTAATAATAAATACATGATAATATAATGTTATTATATCTATAAAACGTTTAAATCAGTCATGAAAGATATTGCCCTTCTACACTAGTAAAATAAGTAAATAGGTGATTGGAGTTAATTTTAGAGAATATTTCGATAATTAAATCAATAAATCTTCCGAGAGAATATAAAATAGAATGAGAGTGACTGTAAAAACCATTTTATATAATATATACTTTTGTTTGTTTAGAGAGATGATACTTAAGTTGATGTGACAATAGGCATTTTGATGACTGATTCTAACATGAGATGCTTAGATTCATATCAATTGATTGGGCCAATATCAAATGCTCAAACTTATCTCGAGTGGACATAAGATTGAATATTTTTGAGTAATGTTAGATGAATCAATTAAACAAAAATTAAATACAAAATGCTTGATCAAATTGCATAAAAAAATTTATCTAAAAATGGACTAAAAAATATAATCTTTATTTATTATGATAACTAAGGTCAATCAACTACGTAAAAGTATTGTTATTTTTATTTAAAATTTTATGCAATATCGTACAATTGATTTAAATAAAAATTTCTATATGAATTGAAAGTCTATAAGAGACAGTTAATAATGTGAATAAATAATAAATTAATAATAATTATGATCATTTAATTGGGTATAAGTATTGTCATTTTAATGCAAAATCAAACAATTAATTTAAATAAAAATTTCTATATGGATAATCTTATAAAAAGGAGACAATTTTAAGATAGAAATTTTAAAATATCAATGAAGGAGCTAATTTTTTAAGTCCGAGAAACAATTAGCATGAAATGCAAAGAGGAAAGGAAACCGTCAAAATTAAAATTCAAGTATTTTATTAGATATTATAGGTTGGGAATCAAAAATAGAGATGAGACATCTAAGACTGTGAACAAATTACACATTAATAATAATTAAGGTCATTTAACTGTATAAAAGTGTTATCATTCTAATGCAAAATCAGACAATTAATCTAAATAAAAATTTATGTATTGATAATATGATAGAGAGAAGATCATTTCAGAATAGAAATTTTAAAATAACAATTAAAGAGCTAATTTTTCAACTTAGGTGATGTTTGATTTTTGAAAATTTTCTCATATTCTTAGTAATATTTTAACAGAATGTTAGATTTCTATATTTGATTCAAAATTTAGAAAAATTTATCTAACAATATAGTTATCTTATATTTTCAAAATATGATAATGTTTTAATAATATAAAAAGATTATTTTGTCCACTCTTTTATTAATATTTTACCACATCAAATCACCACCATTTGTTATCGTTGACCACTATTTATTATCATTGATCACTGCTCACCATCGTTGATTACTGTCCACCATTGTTGATCACCACCTACCACTACTCTCTGCTATTAGCTATCATTCACTATCACTTATTGCTGTTGACTACCGCCCATCATCACTGATTTCTATTGATTGTCGCCTACCGTCCACCACCCACTACTACCAATCATCACCCATCACCAATGACCACCGCCTACCATTGCCTTCCACCGTTGGCCATTGCATATCACATTTAATCAATTAACTTTTGGTCGTCGACTATTCAATTTTCAATGATGTTATTTTTAGTAATTTAACAATATTTTTAAAAATATACAAATTGATTAAAATATAATATTATAATATTTTTAAGAATTTTTTTAATTTAACCAATATATTAATGTGACATTCTTTACACTGTTGGAATGTATGATTCTATGAATTATATGTCATCTTAGAGACAAATAGAATATGAAAATTTTATGTCATCTATTGAGACAAATAGAATATGAAACGCAAAGAGGAAAGGAAAGCACCATGCCAGATTAAAATTTAAGTATTTTATTAGATAGTATAAATATAATAAAATTCAATAATTTAGAGCAATCAATTGAAAATTTTAAATTCAAGTTAAAATCAACACAACTAATTTTATGAATTTTTTAAATAATGATACTCAAAAAGTGCAATTCTTGCATACTTTGAATAATTAATATATGAATTATAAATTTTAGTTATGACATTCGGTTTTGTTTATTTAGTATGAATTAAATTTTTAATAATTATTTATTATATATATATATTCAAATATTGTAGGAATTCCTCAATTGAAAAAAATGAAAATTACAATAAATATAATTATGATAATCGATAATAATATGAAATTCTGGCAGAATTAAATAGGCAAGAATTGCATTATACTTGAATTAAATAGGCAATTTTTTTTTGGCTGACATTATTAAACCGGCAAGAATTGAAAACAGAAAATTTTTACCAAAAATATTCACATAAATTATATATATATAAAAAAAAGAGAGAAGCAAAGTGAATCACATGATGACGATGCCAAATGTCCATTTGTACGTGTAGTGGTTGCTGAAATTAGTATATTACGCGCGCGCGCACACACACACACACACACACATATATATATATATATATATATATGAATAAATTGATGCATATTAAAATGTGAGAATAAAGTAAGTTGTATTACCTTTTTACATTATTTTTATGCTTCTTATTAGGGTTTTTTCTTTTATTATTTAATTTTTATACATTCACGAATTAAAGAGTTTTACAATATCCCTAATTCATATATTATCACATCATTAAATAACTAATAAAACTTTTTGTCATTGATAAAAATTCTAAATTACTCTTACTTTTTAATAGATGATGTAAAAAATTTTATATTGACAACCAATCAAATTTAAACTCATCATTCTTTAGATTTTCATACACAACACAATTTCACAAAGAATACTTTAACATAAACTATATAATACACATGATTTAACTTAAATTATGTTATGTATATAATCATAAAGGTAAAATATGAACTGATAACACTATTAATGAGATTATTATTTGAGCTACACATAACTTTTTTTTTTTATAGAAAATCAAAGAATAAATAACTATTTTCAGACTTTCAATAATAAAAATTGCTCATGTTGAAATTTTCTAATTTGAACCTAACATAATGTAAGAACATATTTATGAAGTGTCAAAGTGTTGTTAGTTCATATTAGTGATATTAAAGTTTGAGTTTGTAACGTTACTTAGGCCCGATTATTTTTTGTTCAAATTGATTGGTTGTTTTAGTTTAGATCATGTTTAGGATAAAAACCAAATTAATTTCATAAAACACCCATTGGAATTGTTAATTTGAATTAAAAATTTTGGAATATAAAATAGGGTTAGTTTTATACAAAATTAAAGCACAATTTTCAATTTTTTTCTTCAAATTGAAACATGAATTAGCCTTAGAATAATTTTAAGAATAAAAACTATGAAAATTTTTTTGAGTGAAAATGACATAGAATGGCCTGAATTGGTATTGGGTTTATTGACCCGATTACATTGCATTTCTAGTAAGAAAGACAAGTGCAATAGGCTATGGATTTGATCATGTACAAGCCTACGCATGTCATTGACACTTGTAGGTGTCACAAATTGGCCTTGTGAACAAATTTGATAGGTAAACATACTCAGTTTAGATGAAACTTAGTGTAAAAATCAAGCATGAAGAGGAAGTCTTGTGGTGTGAATTTAGGAGCAAATGCACTTGTAAATTATTTTTTTAAAATTTTTCCTATTTTGGGGGTATTTGTTTCTTTTTAGCATTGATTATTTATTCAGTATAAGTAGAAAAGTATGTAGTTACAATCCTTGCATGTTTATTTTTGCATCCATATGAGATGGTGCATTTAGGAGAAAAGTCCTTATGTTAACAAGGAAAAAGTATGTCTACTCCTATCGATAGGGCTTTTAATTAGAATGCTCTTTAAGGGGGTGAGTCAGTGACCTGGTGGGTACTTTGACTCGAGTTAGGGATGAGAGTGTATAGCTTAAAGATACTTCTCTTACATATTCAAAACTATATAATGAGGTATATATTAATAAAATGGAGTTGTCCCTCTTCTTATTTTTAAAAAGTTCCTTTTTGATATATACTAGAGGCTTCTTGTATGGCACGTTCCTTAAGATTGATATGCATTAATTGTTCGACTACACACTCATGTTGATTTGTAGACATGTTATGTATGAGATTTTGGTTGTATGCACAACAAAATCTTCAATGCCTCAAATATCTATCAAAGTATGGTTTGAATTTATTGGAAGGTTGGCATGTTGGCCAAGAGTTGGCTTTATGTGTTACACGATTTCGGCTAGAGAGTTGTTGACTTATGATATTTCGTATCAGAACTTGATTGTGCTAGAGAGAGTAGAACAGTTGGGCCATCATTGGGGTATATTTGGCTTATCGAAAGTATAGAGAGCTTATGAGTCAAGTAAACACTCATGGGACATAACAAAGAGGTGTTGCTAAGGACTTAACAAAGAGTGGTGTAAGAGGTTGGAGCAATTTGAGGGCCAGTGTGTGAGATATTATAGTCGAGGGAACATTAATAATGTATGAAGTGTGAGCATTTATAGAAGTTGGTGGCCTTGTTATACAGTACAGGACATTAATTATCTGCTCATTCATAGTAGGCATTTAGGGGAATGCAAAACCATTCGAGAGAGTGAGGGATTTGATAGCCTATCTAGCTGAAGGATGCCTTGGGAGAAGCCCTAGTCTTACGAAGAAAGCTTGACTATGTCCTTGAGGGACATATTAGTTGTTGGCAAAGCTTAGAAGGCAAAGTCACAATCATGCTTGAGAAAACATGGCCATAATAGGCAATAGACATATCCTGCAGGATGGAGGATGGCATATCTATTGTGATGTGTTAAACAGACTAATCTTACTGGAAGAGTCTAAAATTGTGTCAGAGGGCATGAATTTCACTCATAGGAGTAAACCTAGAAGGGAATGAGATGATCCAGGAGGGATTCATTGTGCACAATCTGTGGATGCAAGAGTGAGCTGTAGTGCTAATCCATAAGATTTGAGACAAGATGCTAAGGAGCTAGTATATCATAGTCACATGACAAGTGGTAATGATACTAGAATAGTGAGCCAAAGCTACATAGTCACTTAATTAATTAGTGGCAATGACCTTGAGGCATACCAGACTAACACTACATAGTCACAAGATGGATTTTGTGGCAATGACCATGAGATTCACAATTGCTTGTGCACAGGTAAAGTGAAACTTGAGCTTGGGGGGAGGATGCTCGATGCTTAACCCCTATTAAAGCTATTACTGTGGGGGAGCTATCATGAGGATGTGCTTGAATGAGGAGTCTTCAGAGGAGGAATGTTACTTGAGAAATGCCAAAATAAAGGGCATTGATCACTAAAGAAGTTGCTAAGAGAGCAATGATACTAGTGAGTGGCTATGAGAGTTACGAGAGACAAGCCAGTATCATCTTTGAAGAGATAGCACTTGAGTGTGCAAACCTAAGAGGGGCCGTGAGGACCATGAAGCTAGGTTGTATAAACTCTAATAGACTATAATGGTTGAATGATACCACGAAGGTGTTAATTTAGAAAGGGTTAGGAGGATCCAATCAAGTGTGAAAGTTATGTAGTGGAAGTATAGTGGATTGATCGAATCCAACGTGAGCAGATTTGTAAGTAAGGTATAGGACTTGTGAGCAGACCGTGTTTTGTGAGCAAGGTATGGGACTTGTGCTTGAACAAGATATAAGCCTTGTATCTCTCACATTAGTGGTATGGGACATTAGATGTATGGCTATCTACCAGTAGACATCTAAAATACCAAGCAGGCACAAAAGCTATGAAGGTAGCACACACTTAAGTTATAGAGGTAGCGAGTTGAATTAAGAGTTGTGCAGAGACAACAAAAGTTATAGAGGTAGTGAGTTGAATCGAGGACTATAGAGGTAGTGAGTGGAATCCTGAGCTATCTAGAAATAGTGAGTCGAATTAAGAGTTGTGTGGGGATAGTGTGTTGCCAACTGCAGAGGTAGTGAGGCAAGCATAAGTTATATATGTAATAACCTAAATGCTATAGAGGTAGTGGGATAGGTGAAATTGTAGAGGCGACAAAGCTGGGAGAGCTATGGAGATAGTGACATGTGAGTTTGTGTCGAGACAATGAAGTTGAGTCTACAAAGGTAGAATGCAAAGTCTATAGAGGTAGAATACAAAGTCTACAGAAGTAGCATTGCCAAATACATTAAAGTTGCAGAGGCAACTATCAAAAGTTGTGGAGGGAAAGCAAATGTGCAATGGTGCAAGTTGAAGGAGATAAAGTCAAGAGGAAGTCTAAAGAGGAGCTAAGGAGTAGTAGATTGATGACAATCCTAAAAGCTATGTCAGATTAAGGATGCCATTCATCAAAGTCTCTTGAATGATGTTAGCTCAAAGAAACAAGCATAGTGGTTGAGAAAGTAGTTCTAGTTGAGTAGGCTGAAGACCTACATAAAAATTTGAGAAGCTAGAACTCAAAAGGGGAAACTTTCATGGAAGCTATGTCAGATTCAGGCATCAATGAGGGC
Source organism: Saraca asoca (assembly GCA_026873985.1). Lineage (NCBI taxonomy): Eukaryota > Viridiplantae > Streptophyta > Magnoliopsida > Fabales > Fabaceae > Saraca > Saraca asoca. The sequence goes on from JANHAO010004279.1 coordinate 9,046, forward strand.
ATTACATTTGAAGTGGGGGAGAATGTCACAAGTCGGCCTTGTGCACCAATTCATCAGGCAAACATGCTCAATTTTGGATGAAACTTGGTGTAAAAATTAAGCATGAAGAGGAGCCTTTGTGATATGAATTTGGGAGCAAATTTACTTGTAGATTATTTTTTTCAAAATTTTCTCGTTTTGGGGGTATTTATGTCTTTTTAGTATAATCATTTGTCCAATATAAGTAGAAAAGTATATGGTTACGATCCTTGCATTTTTATTTTTGCATATATATGAGATGGCACATTAGAACCCTTAGGAGCTAAGAAAAAAGTCCTTATGCTAATTAGAAAAAAGTATATCTACTCTTGTCGATAGGACTTTTGCTTAGAATGCTCTATAAGGAGGGGCAAGCTAGTGACCTGGTGGGCACTTTGACTTGGGCTAGGGATTAGAGTGCAGAGCTTAAAGATACTCCTCTTACATACTCAAAACTATGTAATGAGGCATATATTAATAAAATAGAGTTATCCTTCTCCTTATTTTTAAGAAAGGCTTCTTATATGGTACATTCTTTGAGACTCGATATGTGCTAATGCTTTGAATACACACTCATATTAGCTTGCAGACATGTTATGTATGGGATTTTGATCGTATAGGTGACAAAATCCTTAATGCTCCAAATGTCTATCTAAGTGTGGCTTGAATTTATTGGAATGCTAGCATGTTAGCCAAGAATTGGCATCATACGACGCATGATTTTGGCTAGAGAGCTACCGACTTATGACAGTAGGCCACACCCACCTTGCCAATGGTCTATGATGGTGTTGGTTGCATCAGTGTGCTTTACACTCTCAGCACATTTTTTTTGGATATGTTCCCAGATTTTTCTAGAAATAAAAAAATTTTATTTGATTTTTACCAATTTTATTAAAGTGTTAAATTGAAATTACTTAGGCTAGAAATTTTTTTATGTGATTTCTACACTGAGAGTTATAATATCTGATTTTTCTAGAATTTTTTTGATATCATAGGGTAAATAAATTAATTTTAGTGTGTTTGTATGCTTAAGGTATAATTTTGTAGGAATCAATTTAACTCTCAATATGTCATGAAATTTTATGTAATTGTGAACCTGTGCATAAAATTTTGTTAAATAATAATTAAAACTATTTAGTTTGATTAAAGGAGAGTGTTATGTTAATAATATTTAAAATACTTTATCGGTATGATATTATTAATATAGTATATTGGTGATAATGTGAATATAGGATTAAATAATATATTTTCAAAATCTTAAATACCATATCAGAGTTAGGTTTTAGGAGTGTAATATTTAATTCTTGTAATATATTATCAGACTTTAAATGCCCTATCAATGTTAGGCCTTATAGTATAGTACTGTATGTAATTATGTAGTTAATGTTTATAGGGAAAATAAAAGCATGATTAAAGTGTTACATGTGTTAATAAATTTTCCTCAACTTTCATGCCTATGCAATCAACTTTTACAAAGATGCTAAATGGGACAAACCATGAGGACTGGGTTGAGTCTTTAAAGCTCTATCTGGCAGTCATTAATCTTGATCTAGCACTTAGGGAGAAGGAGCTTGTTGTTGATACAAATTCAAGTGTTGAACAAAGTATTAAATATGAAAAGTGGACATACTCAAATAGAGTGTACTTAATAGTCATGAAGTTTACAATGGACAAGATTATCAGATAGAGTATTCTTGAATCCCAAAATGCTAAGTCTTTTCTTAAGTTTGTTGTAAAGAAATATTTGAAGTTTGACAAGGCTAAGAAAAGTTACTATCTCTCACTACTTGAGAAGACTGTGTATGTTGATGTTAGTGGAGTGTGATAGCATATCTTGAAGGTGGTTCACTACTACAACAAATTAAAAAACATGAAAGTTGACCTTAGTGATAGCTACTCGATTTGGCATACACTAGAATCATTACCTATTCGATTTGATATTCTGAGGATGTTTTACAATACCAAGAAGGGTGAATGGATAATCAACAAATTAATTTCCATTGTTAGTCAAGTAAAAGAGGAAATGAAAAAAAAATGCAAGGTTCAAAATGCCAACTTTGTTTCCTATGACTCAACTTTAGAACAAAGAATGAGAGCACATCAGAGGGACAACAAAAGGAAGTCAACCTATGAAAAGAAGAAGGGCGAAATGAATGAACAATGCCACAAGCTTAAGAAAGCTCAGCTCAATGGAAATTGTAGGTTCTATATGAAATATGAAGGTGAATTGCTTCAAATATAAGAAGTAGGTTGAGTAAAAGAAGGAATCTACCCTTCTATTTCTAGTATATTTTAAATCAAACATTATTGATATGTCATCAAACACTTGGTAGTTAGATATTAGTGCTACTATTTACATGATGAATTCTTTATAGGCATTAAGAAATCTGAGAAGCCAAGTAATACAAAATTAATTATCTGTAGCGGAGCTCATAGGAGTTATTACATTATTTTTATCTACTGGTCATGTATTAGAACTTAAAAATATTGTTTAAGTACCTTTCATGAGGAGGAACTTGATTTTTATAGTTTTTTTTTGGATCATGATGGTTATTTATGTCATTTTAGTAATGGAAAATTTGATTTTTATAATTCAAGTGTGGTTGGTTTTGGTGCATTGTGTGATAGATTATACAAAATCAATTTGGACCCTAGTGTTACTAAATTGATTAATATAATGATTTGAAAGAAAAAAACCAGGACTAATGAGAGATCCTTAATGCTGTGACATAGGCTTATAGGACATATTTCTAGAGAAAAGATGTAGAGACTCATAAAAGAAGGTGTCTTACATAATCTAGATTTCTTAGACTTTGACATATGTGTAGATTGTATCAAAAGAAAATTTCCTTTATGAGATAGAAAGGGAATGAGAGGTAGAAAATAGGATACCTTGGAGCTAATCCATATTGACATCAATGGGTGGTTATAAGTACTTCATCACCTTCGTTGATAATTATTTTGGATGGGTGGAGTCACTCAGTGAGAAATCTGAATCAGCCTTGAAATCATTTAAGGCTATAATTGAACTTAGATAAAGGTGGTGAGCATTATGGTAGGTATGATAAGATTGGGAGAAACCTTGGTCCTTTTACCAAGTACTTGTAGGAGTGTGGGATTAAGGCTTGTTATACCATGTCAAAGACATCAAAATAAAATAGTATTGTAGAAAGAAGAAATCGAACACTCATGGATATGGTGATATGCATGTTGGTTCATTCGTCATTGCCAAAGTTCTTAGGGGGTGATGCCTTGAAGATTGCTATGTATATTTTGAATCAAGTTTTGAGCAAGTCAGTGCCTAAGATCTGATATGAATTGATTTATGGGAGAAGGCTTAGTTTGAGACATTTCTATATTTGGGGTTGTAAAGCTATTGTGAAACCACATATCCCCTATACTAAGAAACTTGATTTAAAGACCATTTTTGGATATTTTATTGGCTATTGCAATGGCTCAAGGGTAGCAGGTTCTATTGCCTAACTAATGCCACTAGAGTTATTGAATCAGATAGAGCCATTTATTTTGAAGATAAGTTAAATAGTAGGAATCAGGTACAATGCATTTAACTTAACAAGAATATAATGTTGTGATTGCACTAGCACCACAACTTGCAAAGCCATATTCTATTGCCTTACAAGTTGATTCAATACAACCAATGGCAGAAGATATAGAGCCAGTGGAAATAGTTGAAGAAATTCCCTTTAGAGGATCCCATAGAGTTTGTAAACTAGCAATTTGTAATAGTTATTTGGTTTATTTGCAAGAGCATGAGTTCAATGTTAATGAAGATACTAATCCCACTACATTTCATAGACTATATTTAGTTCTAATTATTTAAAATGGATTAGTTTAATAAGAGATGAATTAGCTTTAATGCACAAAAATTAAGTATGGGATCTAATTAAATTACCCGTTGGTTGTAAGCTGGTTGAATGCAAATGGATTTTCAAGACCAAATAGGATGCTCAAGGTGAGATTGAGAGGCACAAGGTTAGACTCATTGCAAAAAGCTGTACTTAGAAGGAAGATATAGACTATAAAGAAACCTTCTCACTGGTTTCAACTAAGGACTCATTTTGAGGTATTTTGGCAATGGTAGCTCATTTTAACTTGGTACTACATCAGATTAATGTCAAAATGGCCTTTCTAAATGATGACTTGACAAAGATTATATACATTAAATAACCTAGTAATTTCTAAGAGAAGGGCAAAGAAGACCTAGTGTGTAAACTAAAGAGATTCATATATGGTTTAAAGCAATTGTTTAGATAATGACATTTCAAGTTTGATGAGATAGTAACTTCTTCAGGGTTAAAGGAGAATAATGCAGATTTATGCATCTATATAATGATAAGCATCCACAGTTTTGTAATATTGCTACTGTATGTTGATGATATTCTCCTAGCAATTAATGATATGAACTTGTTGACTAAGACAAAGCAAATGTTGTCAAGAGATTTTAAGATAAAAGCTCTTAGGAATGCCTATTTTTTATTAAGCATAGTGATTCACCATCACAGACCCCAGGGTATACTTGGCTTGTCTCAGTAGTCATATATTGAGAAAGTATTGAAGAGGTTTAACATGTTAACATGCTTTCAAGTTTTTGCACCTATTCAAAAGGGTGAGATCTTTTCAAAAGGTCAGTGTTCTTAAAGTGATGAAGAAAGAGAAAAGGTAATAAATGTCCCATATGCATTTGTCGTAGGTAGCTTGATATATGCTTAAGCATGTACACATCTTAATATAACTTATGTTGTTAGTGTGTTGGGGAGACACTTGAGTGAACCTGGCCAGAGACATTGGATTGTTGCTAAACAAGTAATAAGGCACCTGTAAGGTACAAAAGATTACATGCTGACTTACAAGAGATTGAGAGATCTCATTATTATAGGCTACTCAGACTCTTATTTTGCTGGTTCTCCAAATGATCACAAATCGACATCTAGATACATCTTTATAATGATAAGAGGGGTTGTGTTATGGAAAAATTTCAAGTAGCCACTTATCACAACCTTTATTATGGAGGCAAAGTATGTCGCGTGCTACAAAGCTACTCATGAAGTTGTATGGTTAAGAAATTTCATTATTAGTTTTAATATTATTGAGAGCATCTCAAAGCCCTTAACCATTTACTAGAATGATATTGTTGATGTTAACTTATCTTTAAATAATAAAAGTTATGCCCATACGAAACATCATGATGTTATGTACTAGTTTATGAGAAAGAAGGTACATAAACATATTACTTGTATTGAGCATGTTTCCAAGGATTTTCTGCTCGTGGATCCATTGACCAAAGGCTTAGCAGTTAGAATGTATCATAATCATGTAACTAATATGGGTTTGACTAAGTCTTTTGATGTTATGGGTTAGAGGGAGTATTGTATTTGATGTAATTACATTAAATTGTTGTTTATCTTGAGATATGTATCAATAAAATATTCATAATATTGTCATATATTGTTATTTATGCACATTTTCTAGTTATGACATGTTATTAGAGACATTTAGACCTTGTCTCACAATTGTGTTGAGAATATTAATCCTCAATTGGCATCTTGGATGGATGCTTAGACCATTGTGTAGAGATTTACATGTAATCATGTTTACCATTATGTAAATCTTGTTATGTTCATCTTACATTAAATTTTGGTTAACAAGATATAGGTATATAATGTGTATGATGTTAGTATCCTTATTGGATATAATGTTCTACACTATTGGATGTTTATAATCTCAATTTAGACAAATGGGTGTAATAGTGCCATAATTACTTCGATATTTACTTGAAGTGGCCATGATTTCTAAACTATGTGATATACGTGGGAGATTGTTGGAATTTTCTAATTTGAACTTAACATAATTTAGGAATATATTTATAAAGTGTCAAAATGTTGTTAGCCTATATTAGAGATATTAAAGTTTGGGTTTGTAATGGTACTTTGGCCCAATTTCTAGACTGAGTATTTTTCATGATGGGTCGAGTTATACCTAGATAATATTATTTTATTATGATCCTTAGTTCAACTGCATTCCATCCTATCAAATTACAAATTGTATTCTTTTCTTTAGTGTGACAATTAGGGTTTCATAGGAAGAGAAAACTTGTCAAGGAGAAATCACATCACAGATAAATCAATTCAATATTAGATAATGCATCAACTTGCAAATTCAGGAACCTTCATGCCTAATTCTATTTTGTATTTTGCATTCCATTTATGCTATGATAATATAATTTGATCGACCCAGATTTTTATAAAGATTTAACTACTTAAACATCATTATGATTTGTCAAAAGCTATATTTCAAACAAAATCATTTAATATAAAATCAAGCAGAAAAGCCATATTCACAAGAAGGAGAATTAATTCATAAGAAAAGAAGCGAGTAATAAAATTCAATAAAGTTACCTTCACTTCTAAACTCCTTCTTTGAATGAAAGCATCCTAGAAGTTGCATTCAAGGGTACTTAAATTAAGTTTAAGTTAGAGACATATCTATTATTCATAAATGCTAAAGGCTATGTAGTTAATATACAATGTTAGGGCTTCAAAAGCAAAAGGCTAGATATATAGGGATGAGGAGTTTCAAATTCAGCAAGGGATGCCTAAAAGAAATATTTAAAGCAAATATGGTAAACTATTTGCTTGCGATATGTTATGGCTATTTTGGAACCATGTAAAATGGGCTGGTAAAAGCTCAATGGACATGCCAAACTAACAAAGGCCCAGCTCAACTAGGATTGAGGTTGCTAAAGTAAGGCATCAGGTTGCCAAGTGTGAGCTCAAATCGCTAGTCAAAGGTCAGTAGCAACCTCAGGTCATTAAGTCTAGCCTGTAGGTTGAAGCACACTCATTGTGGTTAAACCCGAGGAGGGACCAACTTGTAGGAATCAACTTGTAATTAATTTATTATTTTTTCTTTTTTGGAATATGATAAGATTGTACACCCCAATAACTATAAATAGGGGTTGAGATTATTGTACAGGAAGGAACTAATTTTAGACAAAGAGGATCCCCGAAGAGAAGTAGATACTCTGAAAAAATAGAGAGAAACTATATAAGCGATAACTTTGCAAAAAATATAGAGATCAAACACCCGAACAGATATAAAAACTCTACCAAATTAGATAAAGAAAATACAATAACTGTGGAAGTAAGCATTGACTTGACTGAACCACATTAAAAACTTCTGGTGTCTCCCTGCTCTTCCTTTCTTTCTTCATTTCTCTCTTTCACACACTTGGTTTGCAGTTTAGGGTTATTGAACTTAGGTTGACTAAAATCACATGTCAACATTTCAGCACTAGAAAGAGGGCTTAAACTGCATTCTGGTTAATTTTTTGTTCAACTACGATGGTTAGAGGAAGAACCGTCAGGAGTTCAGATGCATCGGTCGACTAGCCAGAAGGTCACGTAGAGCAACAGTGGGAACCAATTCATCCTACGATAGGCACTTTTGTCATCCCTGCCACAAGTATTATTGCTGGCCTACCTCCAACACCCTATCGCTAACCTGCTATTATTATTCCTGGGATTAATGGAGTGCAAACATGGCACCAACGTTAAGAGGCATTGGAGAATATAGTAAATGAGTTTGCTGATGTGGTTAGGGCATTGGTAGAAGCATAGGCTCAAGGCGCAGAAAATCAAGTTAGGGCCACTATGCTTAGAGGAGAGCTTTGATAGCCACAACAAAGAGTTCAGGAAGAGAGGTCAACCTGACAAATGCATCAATGCGCTGATTTAGCTCGCTCATCCAACTTATGAACAAGAATAGAGGTCCATTGACCACGCGAGAATCATAATTAGCAACGTGAGAGTTCACGTCAAGTGGAAAGCACTAATAGGACCAGTCGAGGACATACTTTGGATCACTACTCCTGTGAACATGGAGGTAAAAGGAGCCAACAATCTTCCAGTTAGCGATCCGAGACACAAAATCTGATGGTGGAAGAGTTGCTCCAGAGGGTGAAGTAGTTAGAGGAGCGCCCTTAAGCTTAGAATGGTCGAGACCACTATGAGGAGAGGACACCATTCACTAGAGAGATTAAGATGAGCCTCTTCCTTAGAAGTTTAAAATCCCCACGATTCTGTAGTATAATGGGGATAGTGATCCATATAACCACCTGGATGCATTCAATATTTAGATGGATTTCTAGATGACTAACTCTCTAGTCAAGTGCCATGTCTTTCTAACCACTCTTGGAGACATACCCTGGATATAGTTCAGGGGTCTCCTAGCTCGTAATAATCATAGTTAGGAAGAGTGCTAAAGAAGATTCATCAATTAGTATAGAGCATTAAAAAGGTGGCTTGCACCCTCTTGCTACATCGCAATGGTCTTTCAATGAAAGAATGAGTCATGAATGACTATATTGCTTGTTTCAGGCATGAGGTCAACAACATGAAAGGCCCCTTAGATGAGAGCATCTTGACAACAATCTTAGCAGGACTTCACAAGAATGGTAAATTGTATAAAAGCATATCCAAGTCTTTAGTTAAGGATTTAGGAGAGTTTTATGAATGAGTTGCTAAAAAAATTAGGTGGGAAGAAACTTTTGGCCTAAGGAAATCCAATTAAAAGGACGAGGCGAATAGCTCCAATCATAATAAAAAGAGAAACGATGTTAGAAATCGCAAAGAGAGTCAGAAGGGTGGCTTTGACAATCAACTTGCAAAAAAGGCCAGGAATAAGCGACCTTAGTGTCAAGGTTGTCATGATCACTATAGCTTTCTGTCAGATACTCAGGATAGGATTTTTACAACAGAGAAAGATAGGGAGGATTTCAGGGAGCCCAATCCCATGAGGACTCCTAATAAACACAAGAACAAGGATAGGTTTTGTGCTTATCACAATGAAGTTGGGCATAACACTTCAGACTGTTTTAAGGATGTAATTGAAGATCTAATTAAGTGAGAATGCTTGAGAGATTACGTGGTATAACTTGTGGGATAGCGATCTTAGTGGTCTAAACAACTAGCATAGCAGTGGCATCACCAGACTCCCGAACAAGAAGAGGCACCTGCAGTAAGAATAATATTCACCATCCATGGTGGACCTCACATTGCAGGTACCTCAAACAGATCACATGAATGCTACGTGAGGGAAGCAAACCACGTCCTACTTATGGGTCATGTTGAATTTGAGAGACTCGCTAAGAAAGCAAGGATATCCTCAGATAATATTACTTTCACAAATGAAGATGCATAAGGATTATGCTTTCCCTATAATGACGCATTGGTCATTCGAGCTAGAGTTGGCAATATTGAGGTGTGAAGGATAATGATTGATACCGACAGCTTGGTAAATGTTATTATCATGACCCGCCCATGGGGTCCATGACCGGCGTAGAAGGTCACCCACAAGAAACCTCCTACAAGCCTAACTATGTACACGGACTTATGAATACACAATTGTTTCTGCCAAAAATTTAGTAGAGTTTCCTCTATAATTTGGATGCCCAAGCTCGAGGCCTTAATACATAACAAGGGCCACTTGCCCATTAGTACATGTATAATAAATAAATAGATATACAGTGGCCCAGACTAGACAACAATAACCTACTGGGCATCCGGAACTCAAACATAATACACCAACAATATTCCTATTTAACCACCAAATCACAATATCAATTTATACAAAGCATCCACAGACAAATAATATGAGCTATATGCCCAGCAAAGCACATGCTGTAGTAAACCATACATGCAGTGGTGCAAATTAGATATTTATCCTATTAATAATCCAAAATACAAACTAATACAATGCATAATTATTGTTATTAATTACCATTTATACTTTTACTATTTTATTTCTTTGTATTTGCTTTTAAGGAAGTCACAGAAAGTTTTAGTGAGCAAGTAGTCCCATAAAAAATTGAAGTTTAACTTACAAATTAATTAACTTATACTTTTGAAACTATATATTTCTGTTAAATGAAATTTGCATCAAAACGAGACTTTTTTGAAAACTCTTTCATGTAAGAGAAAACATGTATTCCTTAAAATAGCTTTTTCATAAATCCAAAATTTATTTATCAAATAAAATATCTCAAACTGTATTTCTTTTCTTTAAAGGCATATTGGTTAGATCCAGATAATTTCAATAGGTAACCAAAAATGATCAGATTGCCCCTAAACCATCCACAACACCAATTAGATTTATCATTTAATTACACCATCCCCCTTATTGCTCCAACAGACACCAGGTGGTCACAAGTGCATTTGAGGGTTTCTTGGGATTATCCAGTGGTTTCAGACCTAAAGGAATCCAACAGAATACTAGAACCAGATCTCCAAGTCCAACCAATCATGCCAGTTTAGATCGCCCCCTTATTTCCTCTATAGATCAGAACAGATATACACAGATGCACTTGTGAGTTGTCATGAAATTACTAATGGATCCTCAGTTAAATAAATTATTTTAAGTTTAATATTCGGTGTACAATAGTGTCAAAATATATTTAAATCAATCAAAATATTTTCAAAGTCAACTAAAGCATTTCTATTTTTTCTTTTTCATTCAAAACATAGAAAACAATATCAATACTTGGACTCCAAGGAAACTCCTATTGGTCATTGTGACATTACCAGTATTTCATTTTTACTTATTATACGTATCAAATACTCATATGCAACAGTCACATTTCTCATTACCTCCCCTTGGGCTATTACCGCCATTCAGGCTATTTACTATATTACCCAGCCATACAGGCTGTTTACAAATGATACCCCATTACCAATAGGTTTCCATTGAGTCCAGGGTCTCAAGTTATCCAAACTATTTTCATTGATTCTTATAATAAAATAAGATAAAAATGCATATTTTGAATACAAATAATACCTCAGAATAAATCATCATCAATATTTCAAATTATTGAAACCATTACTTTATTATTTAATAAAATTACTATTCAACATAATACATCATTTGCAAGGGTGAGACTATTCACTCACATCCAAGTTACAAAACTTACAACAAGTAGAATTTATACAGCAACCAGACCTTATACAGCAAACCAAATTTTTATACAGCAAACCAACATGTATACAGTAACCAGAATTCACACAGCAAATAGTAAACCAAAATAGCAACCAGAATTTACACAGCAAACATCAAACCATAACAGCAACTAGAATTTACACAACAAACAATAAATCTAGAATTTATACAGCAACCATAATTCATACAGCAAACAACAATTCTAAAGTTATACAACAACCAAAATTTATTCAACAATTAGCAAACCAAAATACAGCAAACTAGATTACAACAAACTAGCAAAGCAGATTATTTACTCACATTCAACCTATAAAATTGATAAAAATTCAAGCATTACAATTTCTATAATCTATCAGAAGTATTCAGAAGTAAACTTTACATAAAAATTCTCAATTTCATCATCAACACATTTTCAAACATTCACACAAATTTCTTAATAACTTTTAATCAAAGTACTATGGAATAAAATTAATGATCTAGGATTACTCATCAGGTCTCAGATTAGCTGTTGTCAGCTCGTTGTCGACCAAAATACCGGTGACGGCCCGAAAGCCATGGCTGGCCAAACCAGTTGGAAAATAGGGGAGAAAGGGAGAGTCGAGCTGCTACCTCCTCTTTCAGCCAAGAAATATGTCAAAGAGGAAGAAGAAAGTGATCGCTGGTGAAGGGGCAATTGGACGGTGGCTGATTTCGCCATGGCCAAATGGCCCAACTCGTCGATGACAAAAAATTTTCATGGGACTAGCAGCCAGAAGAAGGAAAGGGACAACGGGTCTTTGCTGATCTTCCAGCAGTACGTCAGAGCTTGAAAAAGGCTGGAAGTGTATTGGCGATGTGCAAAACTTCAAAAGGTTCCGGAGACAACCAAAAAAAAATTGAGAAGAAGAAGGTTGTTCCAGGAAAAGAAGAAGAGGCCAAAGGAGTTGGGCATTCACCAGGGGGTCTATTTTTATAAATAAAAAGATTTATATATTTTTGTAATTTAACCCCTATTATTTACACTGCCTTTTACTTTTGGCCCAAAACTTTCTGTCACCTCAACAAAGGCCCAAATTCCACAAATCTTTCAATTTATTCCTTACCAATTTTTTAGTTTAGTCCTTTTTTCAATTTTATTTTTATTTTTAATTTTATATTTATTTTTTATAAATTTTTCTAGTGTTACGGTTATGTACAAGGAATGTTTTGACTAGATGGGTCTAAGCATAGACCAGATAAAGCATTCCCTAGAGGCCCTTTATAGTTTCATAAGAGATGTAATACTGCCAGTGGGGCAGATCAAGCTTCCCTTTATTCTTGGAGATTTAGACTGCCAAGCCATTGTCATAGCAGATTTTCTAGTTATAGATTGTCCCTTTATGTATTATGTGGTGTTGGGGTGACCTGCAACGAATGATCTGGATGTGGTCATGTCAACCAAGACACTCACCATCAAATACCCAACCCTTACTAGGGTTAAATGCATGTGGGGTAAGTAGCACACAGCTAGGCACCGCTATGAGAATGTGGTCAAGTTAAGAGTGAAAGTGAAAAAGGTTAATGTCATTTATGGTGGAGAACAATAAATTGGAAGTACAACAAGGGTCAACTACAACCTCGACCCTCGTAAGGTGGATGCTGATAAAGCCACTAGTCCAGTGGAGGAGCTAGAAGACATATGAGTCAGTGAGGCAGATGCTAAAAGATGCCTCAAGCTGGAAAAGAATTTGTCTTTAGATGTAAAAACCCAGTTGGCTAAATTCCTTAAGGTGAACTTGGATGTGTTTGCTTGGAACCATGAGGACATGGTAGGAATTGATCCCAAAGTTATGTTGCGTAAGCTCAACATTGACCCTTGTCACAAGCTTGTGCGCCAAAAAAGGAGACTAATGACTACTGAGCATTATATCGCTCTTAAAGAAGAAGTGGATAAGCTTCTAGGAAATAAGTTTATCCAAGAAGCCCACTACTCAACCTGGGTGGCTAACCCCATGCTTGTGAAAAAGAAGAACGGGAAGTGGAAAACTTGTATTGATTTTACAGACCTAAACAAAACATGTTTAAAGGACAGTTTTCCCTTGCCAAGGATTGATCAGCTCGTAGATGCAATTGTTAGTCATCAACTTCTCAGCTTTATGGATGCCTAGTCAGAATATAATTAGATCCCCACGCACCCTTAAGATGAAGAACACACCTCATTCATCACTGACTATAAGCTATATTGTTATAAGGTGATGCCCTTTAGACTGAAGAATGTAGGGATAACCTACCAGTAGTTAGTAAACATGATGTTCAAAGAACAAATTGGAAAAACAATGGAGGTGTATGTAGATGATATGTTGGTGAAGTCTAAGCAGGTTACTAACCATGTGCATGATCTCAGGGAAATGTTCCAAATTCTAAGAAAATATCGAATGAAGCTGAATCCGAACAAGTGTGCATTTGGGGGGGTAGCTTTAGGAAAATTCCTCAGTTTCATGGTCAATAATAGGGGAATTAAAGCAAATCTGGAAAAAATCAAAGCACTTGTTGACATGAGGTCCCCAACCAAATTCAAGGATGTACAGAGCCTTAATGGCTAGGTCACAGCACTTAGCAGATTCATCTTAAAAGCGACAGATAAGCGCATCCCCTTCTTTAATGCATTGAAAAAGGCAAAATGCTTTGAATGGATCAAGTAGTGCGAGGTTGCTTCCCAACTACTAAAGGAATACATGGGCCAAGTTCTATTCTTATCCAAACTAAAGGATGGCAAGAAACTCATTATCTACCTAGGAGTATCTTAGCATGCTATCAGTGTAGCTCTCATACAAGAAGAAGGTGGAACATAATTTTTGATTTACTATATAAGCAAAAGATTGCTAGATGTCGAGATGAGGTACTCACTAATGGAGAAGTTTGTTTATTGCCTCGTGATCACATTAAGGAAGCTGAGACCTTATTTCTAATCACATAGCATCGAGGTGCTTAAACAATGCCCACTAAGGTAAATTTTGTAAAAATTGGATACCTCAAGTCATCTGCTCAAGTGGGTAGTCGAGCTAGCCCGATTTGACATTGAATATAAGCCAAGACTAGCAATAAAGGGGCAAGCCTTGGTAGACTTCATTGTAGAATTTGCAGGTTCTGTAGGAGAGGAAAGAAAGACCCTAGAGGCTTTATACTAGGAATTGTATGTTGATGAGTCTTTGAGCAAACAAAAAGATGGGGTAGGAGTGCTTCTTATCAGCCCAGAGAAGCACAAAATTCTCTGTGCATGAAGATTTACTTTTCAGGCCATAAATAATGAAGCAAAATATTAAGCACTATTGGCAGGGCTTCGTCCGAGAAAAAAAGTACGAGCTAAAAACCTGAAGATATTTAGCGACTCCTAGCTTATAGTTTGTCACATACGAGGCGAATACCAAATAAGGGGATAAAAAATGGCCATCTATCTTCGAAAGGTTCAGGAACTGCTTGGCTCCTTCCAACAATGTGAGGTCAATCAAATCCCGTGAGCTTAGAACATGTATGTAGATGCATTAGCTTACTTGGCCATGACTAAGGATGCAAACTTCCTAGGGGCAATCCCAGTTGAGTTCCTCCCATTACTAAGCACGAAGTAAAAAGATGCTATAATGGCAATGGTTATAACACAAAATTCATGGATGGGTCTAATTTTGGATTACCCATAAGATGGCAAGCTACCAAAGGACAAGTTAGAAGCACGTCACCTATGAACTCATGCAGTCGGATATTACATCTATGATAACATGCTATATAAAAGGGGATTTTCAGCTCCACTCTTGAGATGTATAGATGGCCATGATTGTGATACCGTTTTAAAGAAAATTCATGTCGACCATTATAGGAATCATGTTGGGGGCTATCCTTAGCTCAAAAAGCACTTCAACAAGGATTTTATTAGCTCACAATGAAACAAGATGCCATGGACCTCATAAGAACATGTGATAAATGCCAAAGATTCGCCAAGGTCCCACGAGCTCCACTAGGCTACCTATAATAATGGTTAGTCTATGGCCCTTTGCGATCTGGGACATGGACCTGATTGGATCATTTCTAACTAGTCATAGATAATGTAAACATGCAGTTGTAGCCATTGATTATTTTACCAAGTGGGCAGAGGTGAAGGAACTAGCAGAAATCTCTTCTATAAAAATTGAAAAATTTGTATGGTCTAATAGTATTTACAAGTTTGGAGTCCCTTAACAAATTGTAATTGACAACGGGACCCAATTCAACAGCAAGCAATTCATCAAATTCTACAATGACCTCAAAATTGAGAAGAATTTCTCAGTTGTAGACCATTTTCAGAGTAATGGGCAAGTTGTTAGTATGAAGAGGTGCCCTAGGGCCAATGTGATTGAGTCCTATTGCATCTATGACTATACATTCTGTGGATTGGATATTAAAGGTTGTATATTCATCTTATATTGCATTCATCATGCATTGCATACTTAAGATGAAGTCCATGGTGAGAAGTTAA
>JANHAO010004280.1:0-24783 GCA_026873985.1 Saraca asoca
TAATAATAATAATAATAATAATAATAATAATAATAATAATAATAATAATAATATGTAGCACTTACATAAAGGTCACATGGCAAGAACTCAAACCATTAAACACATAAAATTAAACAATTGGATAAGCACATGAAGAGGGATTTAATCTGCTTAGTTGTTTCGGAAGGAGCTAATATGGTAGAAAGGAGTTGAGAATAGTCGTAAGATGCAAAATGACATGATAGAACCATTAGAGTAACTCTACACACCTTATGGGAATATTAGTGGTAGAAAGTTTCATGTTAAAATTTGATCTAGTTATAGGTATCTTTTGGTATTAGTGTTTGGGCATTTCACAAACTAGCTAGAAATGCCCATGACCTTGCAAAATTTGAGCTCAATTTGACTTTGCTTAGGAAATGGAAACTCTCAAGTTCAAGATATGATACTAATTAGGATAATTACATAATTTTTTATATTTTTAAGTAAGTTAGATTAAATGGCTAAAATGCCCTTTTGGATCAATTTTAAAATGAAAAGACCAAAATGCCCTTAAGCCATTACAATTGACTTGTCTTACAAGCCATATAGGATAAATGCCCTAACTACAAAAAAAGCATCACCTTTCTTCTTTATCTTCTCTTCATTTCCACCATTGATGAGCTCTTAAGTTTTCTCTTTCTATACCTTCTTTCTAAGTGTTCATTCATTAAACCACCTATAAACACCACCAAAATTAGGTATATTACTCTACTTTTCACTTTTATGGAATAAAAATGGGGTTTTGGAGGCAAAATCTTAGGTAGAGAATTAGGTAAGCTTTTTTTGTCTTTTTGGCTTAGAAGGCTCTCTCGATTTTTTTTATGTGTTTACCTTCTTTAGTTTTTTCCCTAATGACTTAGGATTTTTGGTGAAAAGAAACCCGAATGAAGGGATTAAGTGAATGAATCTTCCTCTTCTTTTAACATTTTTCTTCTTCTTTTATTATTAATCTTTGGTTGGAAACTTTGTCTTCAATCGAAAGCTTTTAAAAACTACCCATTTAGTATCGAGAGTGATTCTTACCCTTCTTTGAGCTCCTTTAATGCTTTGATGATTGTCTATATACATATGTGAATATATCTCTTGTTATTAATCGCTTCCTTGATGATATATTATTCATATGTAGCCCAGAGACATTCAAGTCTTCTTAGAAACTACTATTGTGGTCTTGAACATGTGAAATGTTATTTGTGAATTGATTGTTGTCGAGACTGGCAAAAATATACTAAACTACTTGAGTTTATAGCAATGGTGATCCAAGTCTAATTACAGAGACTAGTAATTAATTTCTATAATTAACAATAGGAAATAGGGGGTTGTGATTATCTAATCAAAAATAGAAATTAAACAAACTGTAGAAGCATAAGCAAATAGAAGTAAAGGAAAAGGGGAAAAGGAGAAAAACATTAATTCAAAGGATTCTAACATTTAATTATGTGACTGATTATTAATACAAATATTTCATTTCCTTTTTGAATGCTTAGCCAAGAATCTAATTAAGCTTAACACTTACTCAATTCTTGTTAATTTCTCTCTAAATTGGCTAACCAAGTCCAACACCTGATTAACCCTTATTACTGAATCGATTAATGCTGGCACCTTAACTAATTTACTAATAGCATTAAGATCTAAAAAATACCAAAACTAATTAATCAATTTATCCCAACAATAAATCCATTAATTACTCCTAATTCTCTAGGATAATTGATCCATACCAGCATACAATCAGAAACCCTATTACTATTCAAGCTAAACAACCATAAATAACCTTGCTTATAGAAATTCAATTAATAGTAAATCATAATAAATAATTAACTAACTACCTATCTTAACTAATCATTCAAAGCAATTGTTAGCATTAAAATAGAGAATTAAATTGGGAACAAATTAATAATAGAAGCAAGTCCCATAATCAACAAGAGAATTGATGCAGAATTTCCCCTAGATTGAAATAGAAGTTTTGCTACACATTAAAATAAAAATAAAAGCAAAAATAAAAGAAAAGAGATGACTTAAAAAGGGTTAGTGTTCTTACTCTATCAGAGCTCCTGCTCTTCACAAAAGTAGAAAAAATGAAACTGAATTTGAAGTATGAATACAATTACAGTTCAACTAAGCTTTTATAAGAGCTCATTGCACTGCCTTTACTTAGGCTATTGATTAAGGCTGGAAGGAGCCTCAATTGGATGTAGATCCCTTCATATGAAATGTATCTTCATCTCTTATCAATCCAATGGCCTTAACCTTGCTAAAAAGTTTGATTCCTAGCTCAACTTGTGGGTGAAAAAATGAGACAGTTTGTAAGGCAATCCAACTTGTAGCAAGATTTGTCACTTAGATTCATAGTCTTGAAGCCTAATGAAAACAGTGTAGTTTCACCTCATGTTCTTCATGAAAGTTTTAGGGATGGATTATGGCTATCTTATAGGCTTAGGTTTGCATAGAAATGAGGTATGGATCTCCAATTGTGATTAAAATACCAAAACTAGTTTTGGGTCAGTAGATTAGCACTTTATTTTAGCTTTTGGGGGCTTACTTTGACCTTCAAAATGGCTAAATTGGGTCTTAGACTCTTCATGAAATTTATAGAGAATTTTCTTAGCTTTCTAAAGACATACGAATCACTTAAAACCAAACTCCAAAACTTAAGATACACCTAAAAATCTAAAACAATACTAAATTATTGAATTAATTCAATTAAACTAAAAAACTGACCAAACTACAAAAATAATCACTAGTATCTAATGAAGAACATAAATATGACAAAAGACTAAGTATAGAAAGGATACAAAATGTATATAAATTATGTTCATCATGAATCCTTATAATCATCTTTGCTAACTTGATTGAATTAGAAAAAGGCTAGACCCTTGCCTATGGAATGGTTTAGCTAAGGAGCTTTTAACTTAGGAAGGAATTGTCTTAATTTTTAATAACCCTAAATCATGTTCTTATATTGAAAACTAAGATTTAATATGCCTTAAAATGACAAATTTAAGAAAGTTGGAAATATGTATATTCTTAAAGGAGGTTTTAGCCTCTAGGCTTGGGAAAGGAGTAGGATCATAATTTTTAACCACATCAATGTTAAACTAACTTAAAATATCATAAAAGGTAATAGGAATCAACCTTAAGCTTAACAAGATTTTCAGAAATCATATGAAGCTATAATTAAGCTAAAAGGCTTATAAAATCCCTTAAATGATAAGAAATAGTTTCTTGATAAATTTAAGTGATTAAGCATGATATGTCAATGATGGAAGTTATTAAGCTTGTCTTGTATGCCTTGAGATAAAGGTATGTTGACATCGGATTTCAGTTCATATGGAGAGTCCTAGAATCCGACCAACGGGAGAGAGTTTAGGATCCAATTGCTACTTCCAAAGTGTAGAAGGAGATGGTCTAAGAAGAAGAAGGAAAGGGAGACGTAGTGTTTTTAACATGGTTCGGCTAAATCCAGGTGGCACCGGACCCTATGTCCATGGCAGAAATTTTATTAATGTATTGGAAAGTAATTTTGGCAGAGTTTCTGCTTACAAAGTTTGACCTCCTTTTCTCTTCTAATAATGCAATCCTATTTATAAAGGAAGGAGGAGTTACATGCATTAATTATAAGCTACAGTTGTGTTACATCAAAATATAAATGAAAAAGATAGTAAAAGACTACAATTCAGCTATTACAGAATGTAGGCTGCAGGATGGGTCCCCTTGGTCAGTTGTAGACTAGCGTCTGTCTACATCCGTCACCTGGCTCTACTTTACCATGCGAGGTGCTTGGAGTCTCGAGTGAAGATTCTTGGTCAGGGTCATCATGGGAACTACTGTAGCGAGTTTAGTGTCACTGTAGTGAGGTGGCAAGCTCGAGCAGGATAGTCGACCACTCGATGAGTTAGCCTTAGGGTCATCTCGCTGCCTTGATCATCTCGCTACCTCACAGTGAGCGCGATGGGACTTCCCTTGCGAGACTATATCGGGATGACTTCGCTGTACCGCTTCCTATTGAAGGGTGAAATGAAGCTTGCTGGATGCTTTTGGTGAGGCGATGGATTTAGCTCTTGCCGTGCTCGAGGCTCATTCTTTTGGGGCCACTTTTTGCCTATAGCATAAGGCCCCCAACTCTCGGTGTGCTTTACAGACCAAGAGTTGTAAGTTTCTGAGGCTTGATTTGTATCTTCAATCAACATCCTCCCTTGATCGAAGTGCCATATCAGATGTCATTCCATTCTACATTAGGCCATGCTTTTTTCTGTTTGCCATTTTTGGTCGTTGGCATGGCATTGTCTTTCTGATCACTTAATCTGTTGTGAACGAAAGTGGGGTCACATGCGAGCTACGATCGAGAGATCTCACGTGAGGCATGAGAGTTCGTCTACATGAGAGCTGCGGGTGGTAAGTTACAGGAAAGTTACAATGACTTGGTTTAGCATCCTTGAGCTGTAGTGGGCTGGCGGCCCATTTTTGAGTGTATTGCTAAGGTAGGCTTTAGGGCCATCTTACCCTCGATTTTATTTTGTTGTGGCAAGGTGATAAATCATCGCCAAGTAGGATCACACATCTATACCACAGCAAGCCCATTGCTTAGTCTTGCAGCAAGCTTGTTGCTCAGTAGGACATCAAGCTCGTTACTCAGTCTCGCAACAAGCTCGTTGCTCAACATTGTAGCAAGCTCATTGTTCAGCCTCACAACAAACTCGTTGCTCAGTCCCACAGCAAGCTCGTTGCTCAGCGAGACAGCAAGCTTATTGCTCAGTGGTCGGGGAGTTTGTTCTCCTGATCACATTTCATGAAATGTGACTCACTTCAGATACATCGACGGGGTAGGCCCTGCGTAGTTTGACCCCCGGATGAATCTTTGCAATGATGAAGTGAAAACTTTCTGCCTAGACAATGCTCAGCCAATCGATAGTTTACATTAATTCAGCATACAATGGTTGATACAATTAGTGACCATTGATAACAGATGAGTGTTACAGGATTAGAATATGGTTTTGATAAAGGGCTCAGGCTCTTGGTTGGTAACTCGCTGAGCCTACTGAGCGTGCTATCCCGATGGTCTTACCACATAATCTTGTAGTCAGCCTCTTCTGATGAGGTTTTCTATGGCGTCTTTTAGTGCCTGACATTCTAAGGTGGTGTGTCCAGCCTCATTGTGATAAGTATAAAATCTGCTTTGGTCTCTGGGCTTGGCAGGCACCCTCATTGGTCTAGGCTTTTTAAAGTCCTCATTATGCCTTTCTGTGGCAAAGATTCTATCATGCGTATTTCACAGGATGCTGTAGGTCTCGAAGCGGCCTTCAGGTCACTGAGGTTTCGCCTTTCTTGTGAGATGAGGAGCGGGGTCATTGTGACTCTCGCTACCTCTATTTTTTCTTACGGTGGTACTACTATGGCCCGCTTTATGCTTGGGTTCCTCCATTCCAAAGGTTTCTTACCATCTTATTTATTTAGTGGCTCGCTCATAGAATTCGACGAGGTCTCAAGCTGGGGACTTGTAAAGGCTCCAGTACAACTATTTGTCTTTGTGAAGTCCCGCTGAGATAGCTGTTAGAATGTCCTCCTCTAAAGGATTCTCCATAGAGTTGGCCTCGTGCCTGAATCAGGCTATGTAGTCCTTGAGCGGCTTGTCCTTGCGTTGGAAAATCCTTGTGAGATGGCAAGGGGTGTAAGTTATTTCTTCAATGCTCGGTATTGGTCAATGAATTTCCTTTAGCATTCTTCCCAATTGCCAACACTGTAAGCCGGGAGGTGTCTAAGCCATGTCTGAGGTGTCCCCCCTAATATGGCG
Source organism: Saraca asoca (assembly GCA_026873985.1). Taxonomy (NCBI): domain Eukaryota; kingdom Viridiplantae; phylum Streptophyta; class Magnoliopsida; order Fabales; family Fabaceae; genus Saraca; species Saraca asoca. Next base: position 5,807 of record JANHAO010004280.1, read on the forward strand.
AGAAAGACGTGACACTTCATTAGGGGTCAATTGTTTGGAGGTCCATTTGGATATTGAACATGTCCAGGTGATCGCTCGGGTCACTGTTCCCATTATATAGTGAGATCACGAGCACTTTGAGTTTCTGTGGGAGAGGTCATGTATCGATCTCCACAGAAAATGGAGGGCTTTCCTCATGGCGTGATTGATGGCTCTGAGGTTGCAGATGTTCTTCTAGCCATTCGAGCCTACGAAGGATATCTTCCATTGTCTGGTTCTGCATCTTAGACTAAAGGTTGGAGTTTCCTACTCGTTGTGAGCCCCCCAGTTGCTGACTATTATGATCTTCATGAGTTTCTTTTTGAGCCTCTTTGCGAAGCTGCTGGAGCTGTGCTATGAGTTCTTCTTGTCTCTGCGTGCTCTGAACTTGGGCTTGTGCCAGTGCTTTGATGGTTTCTGCCAGTTCTGTTACTGTGCTTTCGAGCACCGGACAAGGTTAGCTGGACATTGGTGCCTCTTAAGTTTCAGGAGCAGTAGTAGATTGTTGGTAAGCCCCTACAGCAGGAGTGTTCATTGGCTGGATGGCCGGAGTGGTTAAGCTCTGAGTAGTTCTTCTTCGTGCCATTGTTAAGCTGCAATGGAGATTTTAGAGAGTAGATGGCTCCCCAAAGACGGCGCCAAAATGTTGACTTCGGATTTCGATTCATATAGAGAGTCCCAAAATCCAGCCAATGGGAGAGAGTTCAAGATCCAATTGTTGCTTCTAAAGTGTAGAAGGAGATGATCTGAGAGGAAGAAGGAAAGGGAGACGTGGTGTTTTTAACACGGTTCGGCTAAATCCCGGTGGCACCAACCCTACATCAATGGCGGAGATTTTATTAATGTTTTGGAAAGTAATTTTGGTAGAGTTTCTGCTTACAAAGTTTGACCTCCTTTTCTCTTCTAACAATGCAATCCTATTTATAGACGAAGGAGGAGTTACATGCATTAATTACAAGTTACAGTTGTGTTACATCCAAATATAAATGAGAAAGATAGTAAAAGACTACAATTTAGCTGTTATAGAATGTAAGCTATGGGATGGGTCCCCTTGGTCGGTTGTAGACTTACATCTATCTGCATCCGTCACTTGGTGTTGTTTTACCATACGAGGTGCTTGGCATCCTAAGCGGAGATTCCTAGCTTAGGGTTGTCATGGGAACTGTTGTAGCAAGTTTAATGCCGCTGTAGCGAGATGACGAGCTTAAGCAGGATAGTCGATCGCTCAACGAGTTCGCCTTGGGGTCATCTCGCTGCCTCACAGCGAGCGAGATGGGACTTGCCTTGCGAGACGATATCGGGATGACTTCGCTGTACCGCTTCCTGTCAAAGGGTGAAATGAAGCTTGCTGGACGCCTTTGGCGAGATGAGGGACTTAGCTCTTGCTGTGCTTGGGGCTCGTTCTTTCGGGGCCACTTTTTGCCTATAGCAAGGCACAAATGAAGTTGCTATAGTTTTAAGGGATTATTTGTTAATAATTGGCCTATAAAAGGTAAGATTATAATTATGTGTATAGGATAATAATTTGATCAGTTTAACCTTTTAGGCGATAGAGTAGTGTAAGGAACCAAGGAAAGATGGCACAAAAATCATAGAAAATGGTTAAGGGTTTATATGAAATAAATTCATGGAAATTAAACTTATCATATATACTTTTAAATAATGGTTCAGGCATTAATGAAGTAGTTATGATTTTAGGGGATTATTTTTTAGTAATGGATATAGAAAATATAAGATTACAATTATATGTGCTAGATAATAATTTGATGAATTTAAACCTTATTGGAGGCCTTAGAGCAATGCAAGAAACCAAGGAAAAATTGTATAAAAATAATAGAAAATGGTTAAGGGCCTACATTAAAGAAATTCATGGAAATTAAACTTGTCTTCTATACTTCTATGTAAAGGTTGAGGCATCAACGAAGTAGTTATGATTTTAGGGAGTTATTTGTTAATAATTAGTCTCAAAGAGTTAAATTATGGTTATGTGTGCAAGATAATAATTTGGTGAGTTTAACATCATTGGAGGCCTTTAAGTAGTGTAAGGAATCAATGACAAACAATATAAAAATTATAGAAAATGATTAAAGACTTACATGAAAGCAATTCATAGAAATGGGGACTAAATTACAAGTATTGGAAAACTCAAGTTTCCATAAAAATTGTAAAGTTTTGGGCAGAATATAGAACTTGGAAATTGAGGAAATTAAAGATTTTTTGGGGCTATGTTATAATTATTTAAAGTATTAAGGCAAAAATATAATTATCAAAAGTTTTGGAACAATTGTATAAATTATGAAAAAAAAAGAGTAACAATGCTTATTATTAGCCTAGGTTATCCTAGCCATACATAGTTCTTAGTTTTGATTTTGAAAAATAATTTTTAATTAATTTTTCACATTATTATTTGATATTATATTTTACCACTTATTTCAATTTGTTTTATTGGTTTCAAAAGTATACAACTATGATTCAAGAGATCCAAGAATAGTTTTAGGAATCATTTTATTTAAATAGGATCTTTTGTAAATGAGTTCAAATGATATTTGATCCAAATATTTTAATTAAACAATGAGGTAAAACAATTACTTGAAGAAAAAAAAATATAAAACTATTTCACTTCATACATCGATTTACACATCGATTTCTATTTTTAAAATCTATATATATTGATATTCACACTGATTTGTTAAAGAAAAGTTTTAAAAATTGTTTCAAATCGAAGGTTAGGAAAAACACTTACTTTAATGCAGTAATCGATTATAGTTCTGCTTGTAACAAACTGAACTTTGATTACCACACCAATTAATTAGTTGTAACCACTTATAATCGAAGTCATAATTGATGTAATAACAAAAAATCAGTTATTCTATTACAGATGGTTATAACAATTATTAAAGCCTAACTACCTTCACTATTTAAACAAGTTTTCACAGTTTTCTTCATAATTCAAGTGCGAAAACTTCTGATAGGAGGGGCAAAACAAGTTTTCTCTCTACCTCATCAAGTTTCTGAGATCTAATCAAAGCTTTCAGATTAAAAATCAATTGGCTTCATCTTAGATTGTTTGAGATTTCATTTCAAACTTATGGTATTGTATTTCTTAATTCTTTTTATTTAAGATTTCTAAGGATTTAGAAATCTTGTATAGGTTAGCAAGAGCTTGTCATAAGTCTTGTGTTTTTGTTTAGGCATAGAAGGGCTTGTTGCAATTCTTCTAGGTTAACAAAAAGCCTGTGTAATTTCTTATGTTTGATATAAACTAGCATTTTAGAAGCCTGGTAAATCTTGTTAGTTTTTGTTTCAATTGAAAAGGTCTTTTAGTTAAGAAAGATCAAGTGGAGTAGACTTGAATTGTAGTTTTAATTCAAGTTAAACCATTTTAAAAATTTGTGTTCTAATCTTTACTATTTTGTTGTACACAAATCTATTTACTTCATTATTATTGAATCCAAGTATAATTCAAAGGTGTATATAAATTCTCTAATGAGAAAAAGGCAAGATCTAAAGTTCGTTAAAATTTTAACTGTGATTATTGTTTTTAGGGACTTGACAGTTGGTATCAGTGCTTTGGCTCTTGATACTCCTTCGTTTGATCAAGATATGGATTCAAATTTAGCTATTTTCTTTGATTACCCATCCTTGAATAATCCACCTCCCTTTGATTTTGAAAATTTTAATTTTTAGAAATTTAAAATAAAAATTTTTATTGAGGCTCTAGACATTGAAATGCTAGAAATTCTAGAATCAGACTATAAATACCCTATGATTTTTGTTAATGGAATTCTTGAACAAAAATCCAAACTATTATGGACTGATGAAGAGGAAAGAAAGCATTTTCTTGCCTCCAAACCGAAATGGATTATTATTAGCACATTGCTTGCTAATGAATTTTTAATGATTTCAGAATGTAAAATAGGAAAAGAAAATTTGGATATACTTGAAGTTACCTACAGCTACAAAGTTGAAGCTGAGCATAAAGAAAAAGGATAACATTATTTGATGGACAAGCATAATGAAAATCTACAGGTTCTATAGTATCCTTTTTCTTATTGTAATTCTTATGTTAGTGATTCCACTAGTGATTCAAGTAATCAAATAGATGATAATGATTCTGATGATCTATATGAAGAGATTTATGAAGTGCTTACTAAAGCTAATAAGGAAATAAATAAATTGAAAAGTCAAAATGAAAATCTAATAAAAAAGGTAGAGAGACTTGAAAAGGAAAATACTAACTTAAATGTCTTAGTTAAAAAATTAGTCAGTGAAAAACAAAATATGTGAGAATGTAACTCTTATAAGCTAGAGATAGAAAGATTGAATAAGGTACTACAAAGTTTTGTTGATAGTAATGAAAAATTGAATAACATGCTTGAAAACTAGAGAAATGTTAAAAATAAAAATGGTTTATGATACAGGCAGTAGTAGTTCAGAAGATCTAAGAAATGGAACTCTGTCTATATCACTTTCTATTATTGTAATCATAAGGGACCTGACACCTATGTTAAAACATGGAAATGTGTTGTGATTGTTACCATGTGAAAGCCTAGGAAAATGAATGAGAATTATGCAATCAATTAAAGGGCTTGATGAGGCGATGTTGTGATTGCTTGTGATTATCAAAGTACTATGAAATTTGTGCAGTGCAATGAACATGTATAAGATTTGTAATGCATATCATTGAGCATGGTTATCATTACTAATGGATGAGATTAATGCACATGAATCCAAAATAAGCATGTGTTTATTAGAACTTGAGATTGACTGGTAGAAGGGTTTTTATTCTAATGGAAGAGTATGGTTGGAGTTTGTGATGGGATAAGGCTAGACCATAGATATAGGGATGAATTACATTACATGTATATCATGCCATTATCATTAACATTATCAATTGTATATTTAGTTATATCTCTTTTGCAATTGCTTTTTTTGATAATGTTGTAAGTTATATTTAGTGAATAATTATATGTTTTAGATATGGTTTGATGTGGAAATGCAATAGTATTGCTATCAATTGTGATGTTTGAAAATGATGTTTTCCTTGAACATTTTGGAAAAATCTACCTATATAATATTTATTTTCAAAATATATCTCTTGGTAGAGTAGGCTATATTCATTAATAGGTTAGACTCATACTTTTAATGTTTTATAGATTTTGCAACTAGTCCTAATTGATCATGGCTTTATATGAGGTTTACTTTGGCTATTGGCTTGCCAACTTCATGTCCACCTATGACTTCTACAAGCTTACTTTTCTAGTACATCTTTGTATTTTCTATTGATGACAATTATGTCTTTCCTATCATTCAGTAGGAGCTTTTGAAGGGTCCTTACTTAATTGTGTTTGCAGTAGGAGGGTAGATTCATCTTCGCATTTTGAGGGTCCTTGCCTAGTTGAGTTTGCAACAAGATGATAGATTCATCCTCAGAGGGAGGATTTGGGTATGCTTAACGTAAACTATTTGTTATTATTATGATACTTACAAATTACCATTTTTGGTTGGAATTTTATACCATATGGATATTTGACAATAACTTACTTAGCTTTTGATGTGTGAATGTAATACTAAGATAGCAGCATGCATGCATAAGTTTAACAAGATGCTTATATAAGTATGGAACTAAATGTTAGTTAATGTATGCTGTACATTATAGATATTAAATAACCAGATTATTGTAAATTGGGTGTTGCTAGAACTTGTGCACAATAATGATTGCTTAGGAACATGAAAAATAATTTAGGATTACTATATTTATAAAAGCAAAAGAATATAAGACAACAGAGGAACGAGGATAGAGTTGAACTAGATATTATTAACAACTAAACTAAAAATGGGATATTATCTATGCATCAACTAATTCAAAAGCACCTTAGAATTTAATTCTTTGTGACTAGGTTATATACTTGTATTAGGTAGAAGATAAGTGTAACACCATAGTTAGGTTAGAATGAACTAGGCCTAAAAGTAAGCCAAATGGGTCAGTTGATGTGATTTATCATAGAGATGCCCATGAATTTATCCCCATATAAAGATTAACCCAATTTGACATCAGGAACTCAAGTTATAACCCGAAACCTGAAACAATGTCAAAAATCTAGCATTAAGTAATTAATTCAATTAAACTCTAAATCATGACCAAATCATAAAATAGGGCCAATTTACCAAATTAAATTCGATTAACATTCTAAAAGGCAAAGTATAAGAGGAAATAAGTGTGGAAATATTTTTTTCTCATTAATCCCTTAGGTGGTCCCTTGAATTTCCATCATTCCCCCTTTCTTCGAAAGAATTCATCCTTGAATCTTTTAGAATTTTACCATAATCTGTCCCACTTGTCTATATGCTAGCTAATTGGGTTTAGGAGCTCTAAGAATGAAGTCAAATTAGTGTTTTATTCCCTTTGATGTTGGCAAATCGTGGGGCACTTCTTTGAGGAACACCTCTTGATATTTTTGTAAAATAAACTCAATGACACTAGGCAAATCATTAGTTTCATGTTCATCATTCAAGAAATTGATACCACAAAGAGGAAACTCTTTGATAAGTCTTCAAGTTCTAGTAAGAACCCTAAGAGAGCACTTGCTTAAAGAAGAACACTCTTTAGTTCTCGATTTGTCCAATCTAAATGGTTAAGGGAAACATGCCTCCCCTCATAGTAATTAGTCTCCAAAATGGGCTGAGTTCAAGTCCTAAACAAGCCAAACTAAACATCCAAACAAATAACTAAGTAAACAAGCTAAATAAAACCAAGACAAGGCCAATTACTCATCCAAAAATAAGGCTGGCTGAAACTCAAGCAAGGCTGGCCGAAAAAACATGAGTTATTTTATAGCCTACACACAACACAAATCCAAGTCTTAGTTCACTAGAAAAATAAAGAAAATTAACTAAAATGAAACCAACTAGGTCTCAAAGGTGGCCCCTAAAATAACACAAATTAATTGCCTAAATATTGTGATAAGGTCAATTCTAGATAAAAACTTTGGGTCAACTTGAGATTAAATTTCGAGACTTTAAATGACAAAACTGGGCTTTAGCCTTAACATGAAAGTTGTAAAGATTGACCCAATCTAACATCTAGAGCTCAACTTATAGCTCAAAACCTGAAATAGTGTCAAAACCCTATCATTAAGCCATTAATGCAATTAAGCTCCAAATTATGACCAAATAAAAAAATAAGGCCAATTCATTAAATTAAACTCAATTAACATTCTAAGAGGTAGAGTATGAGAGGAAATAAATGTAGTAATATTTGTTATTCACTAATCCCCTGAGTGGTCCCTCGGTAGATGCAAACCTTTTTTATGAGTCTTAGCTTGGTCTCCCATTTTCATATCAGCATATTTGCACAAAAGAATGAAATAGGCTAATCACAATACAAGGTTTGTCTCTCATTACTAGCCTTAGTAAAGATACTCCATTTCTTTTCTTGTTTTTCACTTTCACTCAACTCTTTTTTATACTCTTTCTCTCTTTTTCTTCACTTTCTTTTTTTCAGTCTCTTTTCTTATTTTCTCTCTTTTCATATGATCTTTTAAAATTTTCTTAGGGGTAAGGGGTACAAGAATAATAGTTTTGTTGTCCATCTTTAAGCTATACCGATTGGTGAGACCATCTTTAGTGACTTGGTGGTCAAATTACTGTGGCCTTCTAAGTAGCAAATAGGCATTTTGCATTGGCATAACATCACACACACATCGTCTTTATAACTCCTTATAGAGAATGAAACTAACATTTGTTTTGAGACCTTTACCTCCCTACTTTTATTCAATCATTGCAGCTTGTAAGGAGTGAGATGATCTAGAGTAGGCAAAGATAATGTTTCGACCATGATTGTGCTAGCAATATTTGCACCACTTCCCTTATTAATAATAACATTGAAAACTTTTCCTTGGCCATGGCATCTAATGTGGAAAATATTCTTTCTTTGTTCCTCAACCCTTTCCTTAACTTGGATATTCAAAACTTCTTTCACAACTAGAGCCTCTCCTTCAACTGCATCTTCTTTGGCTTTAATGCTCGTTTCACCACTTGAATAGTATTTTTAGGGCATTCAAAGGCATAGTTGTCATGGTCCAAGCACTCAAAGCACTTGATAATTCTTGGCTTTTGTAGCATTTCAACCCTTTCTTTGCTTTTGGAATCTTCCACCTTTGTTCTTGAGGAAGTTTTGGTCAAGAGCTTCTTGAAAGGCTTAACTTCCTTTGACTCTTTTCTTGTCCCCATTTATCTTCTAAGAGGAACTTGTTTAATGAGCAAGCTTGGAAGAAGTTCTTCTTTCATGAGAATGTCTTCTATATTCCTCCTTTGAGATTCTTTCATCAAGGACATCTATCTTCATATTCACTATCTCAAATTGATGTGGCATTGATTTTAAAGTGAACATGATGTTATGGAGTTGAGATCCACATCCTTTCATCTTTGAGCAAAAAATTAAAAATTCTATAGAAACAAATGTTAGGAAAGATATTGACCTCACAAATTCATACCCTTGCAAGTGTTTAGATCACTCCACTCATGTTTGGTCACATAACTAGGTTTTTTCCCTCAATTGTGCTCCTAACACACTTTCCTTTTACCACTCTAATCTTGCCTTTAAAGCCCTATGAGAACTAAGTGACAAATCTTGGAGTTTACATAATGTATTACTTAATATCACACAACACTCTAGTCACTAAAATGTGGCATGAACCAAACAAGAATAATGAGCAAAGAATGAATAAGGAAAGCACAAAGAATTTGGATAGCACAAGAGCAAGAGTTTCAGGAAAAATAGAAAAATTTCAAGGGTAAGGCAAAAAATTTCAAGGAAATTCAATGGAAAATAGAGGAAAATGTCAAGAAAATGCAACTCAAAATGATTTCTAAGCTGGCATATTGATCATACAATCCAACAGAAACATATTCAAGTTGATTATGATGAAATTTGGCTCAAATTAGACGAGTATTTTAACTTGAATGTAGCTCAAAAAGTTGCAAAATTTTTTCCTTTTTTTGGACAACATTTGTTCTTCTTTCTGGAGCTTTTTCTTTTGCTTTTTCCTTTGTTTTTTTGTTTTTATTCACACTTGTTCTTTTCTTTTGTTTTTGCCCTTTCACACTTTTGTTTTACCTACACACTTTTTTCTTTTGTTTTTGTGTTTCCACTATTATTTTCTTTTCTTTCTTTTTTTTCTTCAATAAGCAAGTTACTATCCAGAATTTTTTAGTAAGTAATTCTCACATATTTGAGCTACCATCAATAATGTAATTCAACCATAATTATCCTAAATTAACTTCCAATTAAGTGTACTTGAAATGAAGATGATTTGGTGCAAAACACAATCACAAATAAGCTAAGACAGTAGAAATTTTTTTGGAGAAAATGAACAAGTTTCCACCACAATAAGGGAAATAGGAAACAACAGAAAAAACTTGATGTAATTGATAAGGAAATGGCACCAAACCACACTAAAATGAAGTATAATTTTGTCTCACACTAATTGACAAACAAAAATAAAGCAAAGGATGCTTAAGCAAATCAACAAACACTTGAAATGTAACCAAGAACAAGATGAAAATTTTGTAGAAATTTCAACAGAAGCTTCAATAGATCAAGTAAAGAAATGAAATAGAAATGGGTATGAAATAAGCTGAAAAATTTTACTCACATAAAGCTAACATCAAACACTTAGTGTGTAATTAAATTTCACAATTTTTTTTACACAAAATTGAAGCAGAAAAACAACAAAAATCAAAGATAAAGATGGTAGAAAATTGACTGAGAAATGGAAACTAAACATCAAGCACAATGGGTAGCAATTGATCAAGTTTATGCCAAACTTTGAAATTTTGGTGTTCATTGAAACTCTCATCCCCTGTGCTATCTAATTCTTTTTGTGTTTTTTTATCATTCCTTGCTTCTTTGTTCTTGTTAGTTTATGCCATATTTTACTAATTTGAGAGTTATGTGATTTTGATTGCTACATCTCATAAACTCCAAGATTTGTTACTTAGTTCTCAAAGGACTTAAAGGAGAGGACTAGAATGGTAAAAGGCAAGCGTGTTGTGAGCATAATAGAGGGAAAAAGCCTAATTGTATAAACTAACACGAGTAGAGTAAATTAAACACTTGTGAGGGTGTGATTTGTTGAGGTACATATTTTCCTAACATTTGTTTTGTAGAATTTTTATTTTTCTCAAAGATGGAAGGTAATGGATCACAACTCAATGAAATCATGTTCTCTCTGAGAGTGATGCAACAACAATTTGAGAAAGTGAATATGAAGATTGATGCCCTTGATGAAGAAATCTCAAAGGAAGAACATGAAACACATTCTTATGAAAGAAAAACTTCTTCCAAGTTTGCTTATCAACAAAGTTCCTCTTGGAAGACAAATGGAGACAAGAAACAAAAGTCAAAGGATGTTAAACTTTTCAAAAGGCCCTTAGCTAAAATTTCCTCAAAGTCAAAGTTGAAGTGCTGTAAAAACCAAGAAACATCAAGTGCTTTAAGTGCTTGAGTCATGACCACTATGCTTTTGAATGTCCCAAAAAGTCTCATTCAAGTGGTGAAAAGAGCATTGGAGCTAATGAAGATATGGATGAAAGAGAGGCTCTAATTGTGAAAAAAGTTTTGAATGCCCAAGTTAAGGAAGGGGTTGAAGAACAAGGAGAGAATATTTTTCACACTAGATGCCATCTACAAGGCAAGGTTTGCAATGTAATTATTGATGGGGGAAGTTGTGTAAATGTTGCTAGCATAATTATGAATGAGCTTCAATGGTTGAATGAAAGTGGGATGGTAAAGGTCACAAAACAAGTGCTAGCTTCTTTCTCTATAGGGAGGTATCAAGATGAAATTTTATGTGATGTTATTCCTACGCAAGCTTCCCATTTATTGCTTGGAAGGCCATGGCAATTTGATAGACATGTCATGCATGATGGCTTTCTAAATCGATATAACTTTAAGAAGGACAACAAAACCATCACTCTTGTACCCCTCACCCTAAACAAGTCTTAGAAGACCAAATAAAAAGAGAGAAGTAAATGAGTGAAGAACAAACAAATAAGAGTGAAGAAAAAAAAGAGGAAAAAAAGATAAACAAGAGTTAAGTGAAAGTGAAAAACAAGGAAAGAAGAAATGGAATGTCTTTGCCAAGGTTAGTGATATGAGATAAGCCTTGTATTGTGATTGACCTATGCTTATTATTTTGTACAAAGGTGTTATTTTGAATAATAATCATGATACTAATGCTTTGCCTAGTGCTATTGAGTTGACTTTGTTGGAATTTCAAGAGGTATTTACCAAAGAAGTGTTGCACGGTTTGCCACCATCAAGAGGGATTAAACATCAAATTGACTTCATTTTTTGAGTTCCCAAACCCAACTGACCTGCATATAGACAAGTTGAAGAGCTAATGGCAAAGGGATATTTTAGAGAAAATGTGAGTCTTTTAATGTTAATACTTCCTTTCATGTTTCTAATTTTTCTCCTTTTGAATTCTTTTAAAGAGAGGGGAAATGATGGAAACTCAAGGGATCACTCAAGGAGAAATCAAGGGCTCTTAAATGAGGAAAATATTTTCCCATTTATTTCCTCTCATCTTTGCCTTTTAGGATGTTAATACTTAATGTTGGGGTTTTGACATTATTTCAGGTTTTGGGCTATAACTTGAGCTCTGGATGACGCATTAGGCTCAATCTTTCTATGCTTGGAAAGCTAAGATAAAGCTTTACAACTTTCACGTTGAGCCCAGTTCTACCATTTAGAGTTTCTAAATTTACTATCAAGTTACCCTAGAGTTTCTATCTAGATTGACCTTGTCACAATGTTTGGGCTATTATTTTGTGTTATTTTATGGGCCACCTAATGGAAACTCAAGGGGGGAATCAAGGACTCTTTGAAAAGAAAAGTATTTCCCCATTTATTTCCTCTCATACTCTGCTTCTTAGGATGTTAAGTAAGTTTAATTTAGTGAATTGGCCTTATTTGTGATTTGGTCATGATTTGGAGCTCAATTGAATTAATTGCTTAATGTTAGATTTTTGACACTATTTTAGGTTTTAGGCTATAATTTGAGTTATTCATGTTAGATTGGGTATCTTTATATGGTTGAAAAGCTATGAGAATACTCTATAACTTTCATGTTGAGACTATAGCCTAGTTCTTCATTTTTGGAGTCTTAAAATTTTGCATGAAGTTGCCTAGTGTTTTCTATCTAGATTGACCTTGTCTCAATGATTGGATCATAATTGAAGCTTTAAGGGGGACAAATGTGATCAAACCAAAGTCTGTAGGTCCCTAAGTTCTAGCATAAAGATTTCAAACTTTAAACTTGGTGAAACTATGTAGTTTGGAAGGTCAACATAGATGCTGAGGTGAAATATCATTTTTTGCTTTGCCTCAAAATGACTTTGTGTTTGGACTTTTTGTAATAGCTTAGGCCTTTTATTTTGGCTAACTTATTTAGTGTTTTTTTTGTTGGGCTTGTTGCCTTGTTAGTTCAACCCATTGTGGTTTAGTAATAGCTATTAGGGAAGGCATGTTTCCCTTACATTTAGATTTGATGAATTAAGAAATTGAATAGTATTTCTTCTTATGAGAGTTACTCTCCTAGGGTTCTTGTGGAACTTATAAAGTTATTAAAAAGATTACTTTTTGTGTTGTCTAATTTCATCACTTATCACTCTCCTTCTTCCTCCCTAGAGTTTGGTGTGAATATCCTTATTTTTATTTCAATTTTGGTGCTAAATTTCCTGAATTAGGGATAGATCCATGGGCATCTCCATCAGAGATCACATTAGTTTAGTATTAGAGCTTCAACTCTTCCAATTTAGGTGATATCTCTTCAATTTTTTCCTTTTTTTTTACATTAATTTTCCTTCTAATTTCATGATAAATGTTTATAAATTTTTGTGTACATTTTTTAGCTTAATTACTTGATCAATTAATGTCCAATATATTGCAATTTGCTATTGAATCTACTTCGATTTTTGCTTATTAATTGGGTTCAATTTTCTTCATTTTTTTGCATCAATTCTATGTAGAAAAATTTTGTGATCTAATTGTACACTAAGGGTTTGATGTTAACTTTGTTTGAGTAAAATTTTTTTATGCCTATTTGCTTGATATCTATTTCATTTCCTTGGTTGTTCTATTGAAAGTTCTGTTGAAATGTTTGCAAAATTGTCTTTGTTTTCCTTGTTGCATTTCTAGTGTTTGTTGATTTGTTTAAGTGTCGTTTGCTTTGTTTTTGTGTGTCAATTTGGGTGAGACTGAATTACACATGATTTGGTGTGATTTGGAACCATTTCTTCCCACAATTGCATTGCTTAATGCGTGCTATCCCTTGTTTTACTTTGCTTGGTTGAAACTTTGGCATGAATTTCTCTAGAATTTTTGTTGCTGCCTTAGCTTAATTTTGATTGTGTTTTGCATCATAAACATATTCATTTTTATTACATATAATTGGAAATTAGTTTGTGTCAATTGTGATTAAGTTTAATTGTCTTTGGGCTGCTCAAAGTTGCACTAAGTGCTGGAAAAACAAAAATTTTGGATAGCAAGGAAATTTGTTGAGAAAAATAAGAGAAAGGAGAAAAAATAATAGTGGAAAGGAAAAATCAAAGAAAAGAAAAGTACAAAAGGAAAAGTAACAAAAGAAACAAAGAAAAACCAAGAAAGAATTAAAGAAAAGAGTAAAAGAAAAATCACAGAAAAAGAAAAACAAGTGTTATCTAACACAACTAACAAACTTCTACAACTTTTTAAGCTTAGTCCTAGTCAATCTTATGAGTTGTTTTAAGTCAATTTCCTTTGTAATTAGCTTGAATATGTTTTTGTTGGATTGCATGATCAAAATACTAGCTTGGAATTCGAAGTGTGGTGTAATTGCTTGATATTTTTTCTTGTTTTTCTTGGAATACTTTGAAAATTTTTTGCTACACTGTAAAACTTTTGGTGCTAGCTTAAACTTTCATTCCTTGTGCTATCCAATTCCTTTTGTGTTTCTTGCTCATTCTTTGTTTCTTTGTTATGGTTGGTTTATGCTACATTTTAGTGATTTGAGTGTTATGTGATTTTGATTGTTACATCTTGTAAACTCTAAGATTTGTCACTTAGTTCTCAAAGAACTTAAAAGAGAGGACTAGAGTGGTAAAAAGCAAGTGTGTTGTGAGCACAATAGAGGGAAATAGCCTAGTTATGTGAACAAACATGAGTGAAGTGAATTAAACACTTGTGAGAGTGTGATTTGTTGGGGTCCATATTTTCCTAACATTTATTTTGCATAATTTATTTCTTGCTCAAAGATGGAAGCTAGAGGATCTCAATTAAATGAAGTCATGTTTACTCTTAGAGCCATGTAACAACAATGTGAAGGAATGAATATAAAGACTGATGGACTTGGTGAAAGAATGACAAACATAGAGAATAGTAGACATTCCTATGAGAGAAGAACTATAAGAACTCATGACCAACATGGGAGCAATGAAGGGGATTGGAGAGTTGAAAGAGAAGAAGAGGAGTTATCCACTTCTCTATATCGAAAAGAGAAAAAGAAGAAGGCATAGGAGCACCTTGGGTAGAATACATGAGAGATCTAGAAGAGAAACTAATCTTCACAATATCAAGATGACAATCCCATCTTTTTAAGGCAAGAGTGATCTAGAAGCCTATCTTGAATGGGAGAAAAAGGTTAATCTAGTCTTTGATTGTCACAACTACTTAGAAGAGAAGAAGGTAAAATTGTCTATTGTGGAATTCATTGATTATGCTATCATTTGGTGGGATCAACTTATGCAAAGTAGAACAACAAACTTAGAAAGACCCGTGGCAACTTAGGAAGAGTTGAAGACCATCATAAGAAAGAGATTTTTCCCTTCACGCTATTATATAGTATTGTATCAAAAGCTTCAAGGCCTTACTCAAAGTTCCAAAAGTATTGAGGAATATCACAATGAGATGGAGGTAGCAATAATAAGAGCCAATATGGAGGAAGATAGAGAGGCTACCATGGCACCGTTTTGGCATGGCTTGAACCATGAGATTGAACACTGATGGAGACTTAAAGGGTCACTCAAAAGGGCATCAAGGGTTCTTGGATAAGCAAAATATTTCCCCATTTATTTCCTTTCATACTCTACCTTTTAGGATGTTAATTAAGTGTAATTTAGTGAATTGGCCTTGTTTTGTGTTTTGGTTATGATTTGGAGCTTAATTGAATTAATTGCTTCATGTTGGGGGTTTAGACACTATTTTAGTTTATGGGCTATGACATGAGCTCTAGATATCAAATTTGGTTGACCTTTATATGGTTAGAAAGCTAAGAGAATGCTATGCAATTTTCATGTTGAGGCCAAAGCCTAGTTCTGCCATTTAGAGTCATGAAATTTATCATTAAGTTGCCCTAGAGTTTTTGTCCAGAATTAACCTTGTCACAATGTTTAGGCTATTATTTTGTGTTATTTTATGGGCCATCTTTGAGTCTTTTTTGGCTTTGTTTTAGGGCTATTTGACTATCTTATTTACCTTATTTTTTTGGTTGAATTAAGACTTGAGTTTGTCTTGCTTTTGAGCTATGTTTTAGCCAATATTTTCATCCGGCTGGATGTTTATTTGGTTATTTGGATGGGTGTTTAATTGGGCTTGTTTAGGACTTGTAACCTAGCTCATAATTGGGCCTAATTTCTATATGGGGAGGCATGTTTCCCTCATCATTCAAATTTAGCAAATTGAGAATTGAAGAGTATTCTTCTTTGAGCAAGTGCTCTCATAGAGTTTTTATTAGAACTTTAAAACTTATCAAAGTGTTTCCTTCTTTTTCTTTCAATTTTGGTGTTGAATTTGTTGAATTGGGGCTAAATTCATGGGCATCTCCAAGGGAGATCACATCAATTTCCTATCAAAGCTTTGGTTCTTCCAATTCAGGTAATATCTTTTCAATTTTCCCTTGTTTTTACTTCAATTTTCCTTCCAATTTCGTGCTATATGTCTCTAAATTTTTATTTACATTTTTTTAACTCAATTACTTGATCAATTGGTGTCTAAATGAGTTGCAAGTGTTGTGATTTTTCTGCTAAATATATTTAGTTTCTGCTGCTATGTTTGGTTTGGTTTTCCTTGATTTGCTACATCAATTTTGTGTAGAAAAATTTTGTGATCTTGTTGCATATTAAGTATTTGATGTTAGCTTTGTTTGAGTAAAATTTTTTCTAGTTATTTTGTTTCATTTCTATTTCATTTCCATGCTTGTTCTAGTGAAGCTTCTACTAAAATCTTTGTTGAATTTTCATCTTGTTTTTATGCATTCTAAGTGTTTGTTGATTTGTTTAAGTGTCTTTTGCTTTGGTTTTGCATGTTAATTAGTGTAGAATTGAATTACACATCATTTGGTGTGATTTGGAACCATTTCTTCCCACTATTACATCTCTTATTGTTGTTATCCCTTATTTTGCTTTGTTTGGCCAAAACTTTAGCCTAATTTTCCTAGAATTTTTGCTGTTGTCCTAGCTTAGTTTTGATTGTGTTTTTGCACCTTAGACATATTTATTTTGAGTACACATAATTAGAAATTGATTTGTACTAACTGTGATTGAATTAAAGTGTCTTTGGGGCTACTCAAAGTTTTTGCAAAGTGTTGAAAAACTAAAAATTCTAGACAGCAAAGGGAAGTGTTAAGCAAAACCAAAAGAGAGGTGAAGAAATAATAATGGAAAGGAAAAATCAAAGAGAAGAAAAGTGTGAAAAGGAAAAGAAACAAAGAAAAACCAAGAAAGAATCAAAGAAAAAAGCAAAAGAAAAATCACAAAAAGAAGAACAAGTGCTGTCCAACAGAATAAAAATTTTTGCATCTTTTTGAGCTTAGTTCTTATCAATCTAGTGAGCTATTTTAAGTCAATTTCCTTTATAATTTACTTGAATATGTTTTTGTTGTATTGCATAATCAAAATACTAGCTTGGAACTCAAAGTGTGGTGCAATTGCTTGGTATTTTTCCTTATTTTCAGTTGGAATACCCAGAAAAAGTTTCTACTATACCCTTGAAAAATACTTTGTTTTGGCCGAAACTCTATGCCCTTGTGTTGTTCAATTCCTTTTATGTTTCTAGCTTATTCCTTGTGTTTTTATTCTTATTGGTTCATACTACATTTTAATGATTTGAATGTTAAGTGATTTTGATTGCTACATTGTGTAAACTCCAATATTTTGTCATTTAGTTCTCATAGGACTCAAAGGAGAGAACTAGAGTGGTAAAAGGCAAGAGTATGTGAGTATAATAGAGGGTGAAAACCTAATTGTGTGAATAAAAAAGAGAGAAAGAATGAAGAAAAAGAGAAAAAAGAGTGGTAAAAGAGTGTTGAGAGAAAATGAGAAACAAGAAAAAAAATGGAGTGTTTTTGCCAAGACAAGTGACATTTAGCGAGCAATGTATGTGGATCAGCCTATGCTAGTTTTGATGTGTAAGGGACTTATTTTGAATGATAACCTAGATTCTAATGCTTTACCTAGTGCCATTGAGTCTATTTTGTAGGAATACCAGGAGTTGTTTCCTAAGAAGGTCCTTCACGGCTTGCCACCTATAAGGGGAATAGAGCATTAAATTGACTTCATTCTTGTAGTTCCCAAACCCAACTGACCAACATGTAGACAAGTTGAAGAGTTTATGGAAAAGGAATATTTTAGAGAAAACATATGTCCTTTAATGTTAATGCTTCCTTGCATGTTTCTAATCTTTCTCTTTTTGTAATAGGTTTTAAAGATTCAAGGTCGAATCTTTTCGAAGAGAGGGGGAATGATGGAAACTCAAGGGATCACTTAGAGGGGCATCAAGTGTTTTTCGATGAGCAAAATATTTTTCCTATTTATTTTCTCTCATACTCTACCTCTTAGAATGTTAATCAAGTTTAATTTAGTAAATTGACCTTGTTTTGTGATTTGGTCATGATTTGGAGCTTAATCGAATTAATTGCTTAATGCTAGGGTTTTGACACTATTTAAGGTTTTGAGCTATAACTTGAGCTCCAGATGTTAAATGGGGTCAATCTTTATATGGTTGGGAAGCTAAAAGAAACCTTTATAACTTACATATTGAGGCTAGAGCCTAGTTCTACCATTTGGAGTCTCAAAATTTACCATCAACTTGCCCTAGAGTTTTTGTCTAGAATTAACCTCTTGTCACAATGTTTGGGCTATTATTTTGTATTATTTTATGGGCCATCTTTGAGTTCTTTTTGGCTTTCTTTTAGGGCTATTTGACCCTCTTATTTTCCTTATTTTTTGGTTGAATTAAGACTTAAGTTTGTCTTACTTTTAGGCTATGTTCCAACTAATATTTTTGACCCGCTCAATGTCATGTGTTTTGACTGGCTTGCTTGGCTAACTAGTTGGCCATGTCTTAGACTTGATTAGCTTGTTTATTTGGTTATTTGGATGGGTGTTTAGTTAAGCTTGTTTAGAACTTGTAACCTAGCCCATAATTAAGGCTAATTGTTATAAGGACAGGCATGTTTCCTTCACCACTCAGATTTTGCAAATTGAGAATTAAAGAGTGTTCTTCTTTGAGAAAGTGTTCTCCTAGGATTCTTACTGGAACTTAAAGACTTATCAAAAAGTTTCCCCTTTGTGGCATCAACCTTTATCACTTATCACTCTTCTTCTACTTTTCTAGAGTGTGACAGGAATATCCTTCTTTTTTTTTTTTTTTTCAATTTTGGTGCTAAATTTGCTGAATTAGGGATAGATCCATGGGCATTCGCATGGGAGAAAAAAATATAAAAGAGAGTTAAGTGAAAGTGAAAAATAAGGAAGGAAGAAATAGAGTGTCTTTGCCAAGGCTAATGAGGTGAGACAAGCCTGGTATTGTGATCAACTTATGCTTATTCTTTTGTGCAGAGGTGTTGTTTTGAATGATAATAATGATACTAATGCTTTGCCTAGTGCTATTGAGTTAACTTTGTAGGAATTTCAATAGG
>JANHAO010004281.1:0-24479 GCA_026873985.1 Saraca asoca
CATATTGTTAGATAATAAATTACTTTTTCAACATTAAAACCAATGTGTAGCTTAGAGTATCCTAATCTAATAACCTCTAAGGCTAATATTACTGATTTATTTTTATGTGTTTTCAATCATTTATAGTATTAGGACATTAATATTAACATTAGGCTTTAAATTTAGTCCCATTCCCCCTATTTCTCCACTATTTTTGCCTATATTTCCTTATTTTTTTTAGTTTCATTAGCATTATTCAAGGCTAAATTTTTTTTGGAGTTAGGGACTGATTTTTGGTAGGTCATCATTTTTTATTATGCTGATCAAGGGTCACTATTATATTATGTGCACTGCCCTGTATCAGCCTAATTCCATCATCTCCTATGACTTTTCCATTTTTTTTTGGTATTTTTTGAATTTTTGAGTTTTTCCTATTACAACTAATTTGGTTTTTATAGTCATGTGAAGTTTTTTTTTTGTATATGACTTAATCCTCTCATGATATTCCATTGACATATGATCCAAAAATTGAAAGAACATTAAAGAATTTAAGGAGAAAGATTAAGTATACCACTTCTGCCATTCTTGTTTCCACTTCAAATAGTAAGCTTGCCACCAGTTCACCTCCTGGCCTTGGAGTGGTGCTTGATCTAACTTCCAACCACTCATTTGAATTTGAATTACAAGACATGGCTATCCATCCAAGGACTTTGAAAGGGTTAGCTAACCCTGATCTGAACCAGTAACTTTTATGCATTGAATACCTTGAACTAGATGTTGCATTTGAGTTGAGGTTCGGACTGATAGACATGCTTCCAACCTTTCATGGGTTGGCTAAAGAAGACCCTCATAAACACTTCAAGGAATTTCATATTGTACACTCCACTATGAAACCTTAGGGCATATCAGAAGAGCACATCAAACTAAGAGCCTTTCCTTTCTTATTGGCAAATTCTGCTAAAGATTGGCTTCATTACCTTCCATTGGTTTACTCTATTCATGGCAAGATATGTAAAGGTTATTTTTGGAGAAATTCTTTCCAGTATCCAAGGTTGCTATTATAATGAATGAGATTTGTGACATAAAGCAGAATTATGGGGAGATACTATATTAATACTAGGAAAGGTTCTAGAAACTATGTGCCTATTGCCCCTACCACTAGATTGGTGAGCAACTTTTGATCCAATACTTCTATGAAGGCTTGGTTCCTATGGACAAGAGCATGATTAATATAGATAGTGGTAGAGCATTTGTGGACAAGACACTTGAAGCAGCCAGAAATTTAATTGCCAACATGGCTGCAAATTCTTAGCAACTTTGAATCAAATATGATGCAGCTCTAAGAAAGTTGAATGTAGCAAATTTGTCCAG
This sequence comes from Saraca asoca, assembly GCA_026873985.1. Lineage (NCBI taxonomy): Eukaryota > Viridiplantae > Streptophyta > Magnoliopsida > Fabales > Fabaceae > Saraca > Saraca asoca. Next base: position 1,351 of record JANHAO010004281.1, read on the forward strand.
TTCTATTGAACACTAAAGGCTTGAACATAAACTAGACGAGCTAACATCTTTGGTGAGGCAAATGGCTATGGGACAAGCATATCAACAAGGACAATTGATTAGAGTTTGTGGCATTTGCTCTCTCATCACTCATCCAATAGATGCATATCCTACATTGTAAGAAAAAGAGACCATCCCTCAAGCCTATGCAGTAGGCATTTTCCCTTGTAGACCCCAGCTAAGCTAGGATCCTTATTCTAACTTTTACAACCTTGGTAGAAGAGACCATCCTAACCTTAGATTTGCCAACCTTGTTGCCCAGCAATCACAACACTAGCCTTTTTACTAGCCTATAGGAATAAACAATAGATATCAGTAACCTTACCCTTCTAGACAGCAAGTACCCCACTAGATGACCCTTTCACCGCCTTAACCGACCTTACCAGCACCTAAACAAGAACCATTCCTTAAGGATATAGTGAAATTAATAACAACAAGTTCTATTCAATCCCAATAGAGAATTGAAGTAACTATTCAAAATTTGGAAACCCAAATAGGCCAAGTAGCATATTCTATTAATGAGCTTAAAGCCCAAGGTTTAGGTTATCTACCTTCTCAAACAATCATTAATCCAAGAGACAATGTGAGTGCAATGGTTTTAAGGAGTGGCAAAGAGGTAGAGATCCCCAAACAACCCCAACCAAAACTGTCCACTAAGAGACCAGAACAACCAAAAAATTATGAAAAACTAGATTCTCTAAACCAAAATCAACAAGACCAGAAACTAAAACATACCATCCCTCAACCCTTTCCAAACAAAATCACCCAGTCCAAAAAGCAAGAAGAAGCAAACAAAGACAAAGAAATCCTGAAGACCTTTAAGAAAGTGGAAGTTAACATACCACTCCTGGAAGCCATTAAGTGAATCCCTAGATATAGAAAGTTCCAAAAAGAATTATGCACTGAAAAGAGGATATTTAAGGGGAATGAGAAGATAAGCATGGGGCAAAATGTTTCAACCCTTATTTAGCAAAATCTACCCTAGAAATGTAAGGATCCAATGACTTTCACTATACCATGCATCATAAACAACTCCAGATTTGATCAAACAATGCTAGACTTGGGAGCTTTTATGAATGTCATGCCAATGTTAGTCTAAACTTTCCTTAGACTTGGACCTTTAAAACTAATTAGTGTCGTGATTCAATTAGTTAATGGAAGCAAGCATATCTTGCTAGAGTGGTGGAAGATCTATTAGCACAAGTCAATGGGCTCATCTTTCCAGTTGATTTCTACATCTTCAACATGGAAGAGAAGTCCCCATCTAACTAGGTTCCACTCATTCTAGGGAGACCATTCCTCAAAACAACCAGGACCAAAATTGATGTGCATGAAGAAACATTTTCCAGGGAATTTGGTGATTATGTGGTGCGTTACAACATATTTGATGTCATAAAACATCCAGTTGTGGAGCATTCTATGTGTCAGATTGAGATACTTAATTTTTTAGTTCAAGATGCCTTTCCTCACATGTTTGGCAAGGATTCATTAAACAAGCTGCTAAAACTAAGCCATTAGATATAAATTATTGGAGATAAACTAGAACCAAAAATTACAATAGAAATAGAAGAAGCTACATATTTTTATAAAGAACATATAGCAGAGATGCTATTGTCCTTGCCATCATCCTCCATTGAACTAGAATATGTTGAAACACTAGAATATGTAGAATTTTTTTAACCAACCAATCTAGGTTTTCCCCGAATAGCACCAAAATTTTTAGAAGATATAAAAATAATGACTGAAGGTAAAGTTGCAAAATCTGTTCAAGAATCAATGCCTTCCACCAAATTCCTTCATTTGTTCAACCACCAGAATTAGAGCTTAAACCTCTGCCCAACCATATGAAATATGCCTTCTTAGCATAAAATGAGAAGCTTCCAATCATCATAACAAGAAGCCTATAACTAGATCAAGAAGAGAAGTTGCAGCAAGTCTTGAGAGAACATAAGATAGCCATAGGGTCGACACTTGCAAACATTAAAGGAATTAGCCCTTCCACTTGTATGCATCAAACGTTATTCGAAGAAGATGATAAGCCAGCAAGGTAACCTTAGAGAAGACTTAACCCTCTAATCATGGATGTTGTTAAGACAGAAATCAACAAGTTACTTGAGGCTAGAATTATTTACCCCATATTAGATAACAAATAGGTGAATCTAGTACAAGTTGTCCCTAAGAAAACTGGAATAACAATGGTGCAAAAGCAGAAAAATCAGCTCATTCCTACAAAATTTTGAATGGATGGAGAATGTGTATTGACTATAGGAAGCTGAACCAAACAAGTAGAAAAAATCACTTCCCCCTTCCTTTCATTAATTAAATGTTAGAAAGGCTTGCTTGCAATCACAAGTAAATGTTTTAGTATATGAAGCAAATGCCATAAATTACATATTGAAATCATGAGTAGCTCACACATAGGTCACACTACTTTTATTATTGCATGTAATGTAAAACCATCCGCAGTGCGATGGAAGAGAAGAATTCCAACATTGAAAAATAGTGTTAGGATCTACCATGCAAGTCATTCTTCAATGCATTCTAGGCATCAACTATCTTGGATATAAGCAATCTTTAATGAAAACATCCTTAGAATCAAGTAATCCAAAATTTATTTAACAAAAATCATTTTCAAAACCAATTTCATAATGATGAAAGGTTAACTATATTAAAGTTGACACCACTTATATATGTCACAAAGGGAAATAGCTTAAAACACATTAATAAGAATTAAGAAATATATCTACCTAACAAGCCATTTTGTTTACATATGTCTGAAACAAACGAACCCCCATATTATAATTAGGAAAAAATGTCTTCACCCACCTTTTGCATTACCAAAAACCATTTAAACCAAATCAAACAAAAAAATTTTTCAAAAAAGAAACAAACCCATGGAATAGTCATGCTCAACTACAATTCCAAGAGCTTCATAATCATAAACAAGTAATTGATTTCCTTATTTATAGACCCTTTTAAGCAAATGGACATGGATTACTTGGTGGGTTAGTCAACATAGATATAAAAATCAATTTTCCATTCTTTTAATGAGATCAAAGATGTTTCTAATTTTGAGCTACCTTATTGGCCAATTAAAAATCACAATAAACTTCAAAGATAAACCAAATTAAGTTTTGGTGACTTCAATTTTTCTTCTTTCCAGTATTAGGTAAGCAAGTAAATTAAAGCCTTTATTGATTTGAGTCAAGTGCATCACCAGTGTTTGCATAAAGTTGATGTAGTTAGTTAACCTAGATATCAAGCAAACAAGTTTTGCATATGGTTACACAATGAATGCTATCAAGAGTTCCACAATTATTGCTCTCCACTTCTTGTTATTGCCCCATAAACTAGTCATGAGAATGATGAGTATGTATTCAATATTTTGCATATAAGTAACATAATTAGCTGAAACAAAAGAACAAGTGTGTGCCATTATAGCTTACACAAAGGAGATAGAAGGGCTTATTCCACCCCTTCATGGCAACAATGCAAATGCAACTCAATAGGTATATTTCTAGTGTTATTTTAATTTCCTAATGGTTTTGTGTTTGTGGCAAATGTTAATTGTGTAGTTAGCTAATAGAGAGCTCCTTTTAGTTGTCTTTGAGTTAGTTCTATCCAATTAGTCCTAAGAGAAAAGGCTAAGATCCATCTAGATCAATACCAATATTCAACCCATGTCAAATGAGATATTGCTTGACTAGTATTTTCTCTCAATTCCAAAATTGAACAATTCTAAGCCATAATAACTTTACTTGCTTTCTTTACTTAGAGATGTAGTAAAGAGGTTAATGTTAAGGCCACAACATAAAAAAGGCTACTACTACTTAGCAACTTCACTATGCATTGTTGGGTTTTGAAGCATTAAGCACAATGAAAAATTAAAATATTTAAAACCCACCCAAAATCCATGCGTAAAACATAAATCAATTGGTTAAGATCATACCTTATGGTGTTGTGTTTTTTATGCAAAAATTAGCAACACAGATTGATGAATTTTCATCTCTTATGATGTTGTGATTGGATGTGATGTAGTGGTTTGATGCAGAAATCACCAACACAAATTGATGAATCTATGTCTTTAAGGTATTCACACATGAAGATGACAAAACTTCGATCTGTCGGATGGAATAGCCTCACTCACTATGCCTCTACTAGGAAACGCCTCTTTCTCTATTTTTCTATGAGCTCTCAACCATTTTTCAAAAACTATTTTTCTTATTCTTTTCTGCCGCCTTACTAATCCCTAAATGTTATATTTATAACTCTAGGGTTTAATGAGAAAAGACTTAGGCCTAGTCCAACTGAAAGTCCTAGTCCTGACCCAATTAAGAGTGCTAGTGCAATAGAAAGTGTGGAAAGACTTTTGGGCTTAAGTTATTGACTTAGTCTAACTAATGTCAATAATTAAGTCCAATGTAATATAACCTTAATGAAGCCCAAAAGAAATATAGTATTACTTTAATATTAAGTAATATTATATTATAATATAATCCAATATTATATTATACTAGGTTATATTCCAAGGATCTTTTAATCCAATTAAGAATCCTAATTATATTACATTAATTCTAATTTTGTCTCACTCTTTATGTGCAACCCTGTAGGTTCTTATTATATTAATAATGATATCAAAATTAATCTAATTTTAATATCATAGACAGTAAGCAGTATCTAATAATACATCACTGTCACTTAAGTAATAAGAATGTCTATGATTCGACATACCTAAACAATGACCAATATCCCATGTATCTTAGTCCCTTTTGTTTGAATACCTAGATTGAACTCGAGGTATAGAATGTGTCATCCTCTTTATAATTCAATCTTTGTTTCTTGATCCCTGAGTGACTAATTGAAAACAAATGAATCAATATCACATATTGATCCATTTGAGCATAGCCATGCATTTCTTAGTCCCGCTCAATCAAGGGGCCTATGGATATTACTCCTCCTAAGAAGGAGGGACAAAATCCCATCTAGATCACACACATCCCCCCGCATGATTTGTGATATACCTAACCATTGCCTTTTAGGCCACCCTATTAAAGGTCATATTAGGCAATGCCATCCAAGGACTACATATATTATGGTCACTACAAGAATTACTTATGACACATAATCATCCATGTAGCATTCTTATAGTCAGTCAGTCCAGTACATTTTGTTCTCTAACATGTACCCATATAATGACTTGATATCTCATATCGGTGACTTTTGGTAATCAATCATCATACATACTAGTCTTGCTATATTATTGCTATCCCAATTCACAACAATACTTGATTAGGGACATTCTAAGAATAATAAGTTATTATAGGGACAATTATTATATTTATATTATGCAGATATAATAAAATATAATAATTAAATTACCTTTAAAATGTAATACAATGTATGCAAAAACAATCATTCTATGGTTGGCTTCTAGGGCATACACCAACTTGCATGCTTTGATTTTCCTCACATATTTGCTCACTAAGAAAGGGAGCTCAATTTTGAATTCCCCATGCTCTCTTTAACTTCATCTACTATGGCCCAGTACCACAATTGAATATTGTCACACATACTACTAAGGTGCTTGAGACATTTCAAATCTAGCATTGGGATAATTAAAAAATATAAGAAATAGAGGGTGCTCTAGATTTTTTGCAAGAATGGAGTTAAATAGAGTTAGTCTTACAATTTTACTTGCCATGAAGAAAATTCCACCAAACTATGAAGAAAATTGGAAATAAAAATTAAAAGGTGATATAAAAATAGAGCCAAAAATCTTAAGATTTTAACTGAAAATATATTAAGTTCTACAATGAAACATATATGTAAAGCTCTTGCAATGAGAGAATATATAAATCAAAAGAAAAATAAGTTACTATTCATAATGAAAGCAAAATTCCATGAAGGAAGGAAAAGAGAATGACGATAGATAGTTTAGATGATGAAATTGATTAGGCCATCTTTTGAGTGCCATAGCTATGAAGCAGGAAATGTGAACTGCAAAATGATAATTGCATTGGACCTAAAAAAAATTAAGATATAATAATGAGGAAAGGATGAAGAATGTGATGGAATATTGATGATTATATAGTTGAAACTTAGTAAGTGTATTTATTTATTAGTTCTTCCATTAGGAACTTGGCAAGAACCTATCACTGATTAGTTTACACAGGCAACCAAAATATCATGCATTGAAACCCTTATTGTCGGTTTTCCATGGCTATTCGTCAATGGGCATTTTCAATACTATTTATTCTACCATTGACAATAGTTGAACTAGCTAAAGGATCTTATAATATTTCTTTAAATCAAAGATCAAAAAATTTTGCAGCAATCATCATGAATCCTTTGAAACACAAGTCCAACCTCATTGATCCCAGGTTAGCATTATATAACCCATTATACATGTTGTTTTCATGCTTTTGCTTAAAACCAAATCCAAAAGTGGACTTCTAATCTCCAAATTCATCTCATTCTTCTATACTGTCTATGTTGTGCTACTTAGCAATAAACAGACCAAAATCTTATCCCATTAATAAAAGGAAAAAAAATCCTTTTTGGAGGTTTAAAATAAAATCCTTAAGCTCTATTATGAGGTATATTACCAATTAATACCTTGTTTTGGAAATTTTGAAGGGAAGTAAAAGATAGAATTTTTAAGCTAATAATATTGAGAAGTTTTGGTGAAATTGGACTCAGAATAAGTATAACGGAGCATGGTTGCCCATATCAATCCCTTTTGAATTCACATCCTCTATTTTTAGAAGCTTCCCCAACCAAAACAAAAAAATTTAATAAGGAAGAACAACATATTGAATGTTGTTTTGCTTGAGCACATGCAAATCTAGAAAAGGTTATGGTATTTTTTTTTCTTAGCGTAATTATAGTACATAAGAATTTAAGCCCATTTGACTAACATTTGCAAAGAAACTGACTCTGAAGAAATGATGTATTTGCTTGTAGTTGGAACTTGACAATATGTAAGTTTAGGATCATAAAATTAGTAGGTAGAAGATCCATTCATCCCATATAAAGCATAATACCATATATCAGTTCAACACTCAATCAAAAAGGCAAGCCTCATGGACAGAATGTCAAGAGTGCAGTCATGTATCTTGTTTTTGTTAATAAAGATATTCATAATATTGGAAATCTAATAATGGTGGTATTGAGTTCAAAGCAATAAACAATAGTTACCAGTTTTTAGTCTTATTCTTTGCTAATCCACAAGTAGGAAATCTACTAGATGGCATATCATTTCCAACTTGACCATCTATAATTCAAATGCAATGTTCAATAAAAAAATTTCTCAACTTCAAAAATGTTATGGAATTTGTAAGCTAGTATGTCAACTTTCAGATGTTAGTCATTTGGTTTGAAATACTTAACATAGGTTGCATAATTCATCTTGATTTGAATCATTATTTTACAACAATGATGTGTATGAAAGCTATCCTAGAAAGAAACTATAGAATTTTTACTCACTTTCATGTATTCAAAAGTTGGATTTAATTTGGAATATTGGCTCATATAATATATTACCATGTTGTGATTTTAAATTAATTTGAGATTATACTTCTTATAGGATGGTGCTAATGAAGTTTATGTTTAGTCTCCCTAGGATCAAAATTGACCTATGCATAGAAGAAGATTTTCAAGACGTGGCAATAACAACAAGAAGGCCTTTGATGGCACCTGATCTCTTTACTTTTTATAGTCTTGTTACTTTTTTTTCATGTCCAGATATATAAAGGACAATTTTATGGTTATTGGTTTGAATATATTTTTTTGTTTATGATGTATGAGATGAATTCCATTTAACTTTTAAAATTTTATTAAATGTGATTTAATTATTATATAGATTTATTATTATATTGGTTTTTATTAACAAGAATATTTAAGTTTAGTAAACAAATTAAAGGAATGGGTTTAAAGAATAGCTAATAGAAAAATTTTAAAAAAGAACATGCACACAAAATATAGGGATGGTTAACAAACACATCAATTTTTTTGAAAAAGTTTCAAATAAATATTCGTGGTGGTTAGCAGCCACCTCCAATTAAAAAGTCTTTATTTCTTGAAAACATAGAAGTTGTTTTAAACTATCACCAATTTAAGATAATTTTGTAGAAAAAATAAAGTTGGTTTGAACTGCCTCTAAATGGCTTTTTATTGATAGTTAACCTTCACAAAGTTAATCGCTGCTAAATGACACCTAGGATGGATCTCTAATGGTTATTGTAAATCACCACCAATGTATCCAAGGTAACCAATTTTGTGGCAGTTCTAACCACCTCCAATGGCAAGGCATAATTGCCCCTAAATAGTCCACTTTTTTGTAGTGAATGGGTAGCTAATAGAATTGAACCACTCAAGGATGCATTTGAGGTCGTCAAAATGTTTGAGGAGGAAAATTTGGTTGTGTTAAATGCAAAAAAAAAAAAGGTGATTTAGTCTGCAAATATGACAAATATAGGATCTAATTCAAGTGCTAAACTTTTAGATTCTGGAAAACTTGCCCTACAGGATGAAACTACAAGAACGACATTATTGCAGTGATTTGGCCATCCTTATAATATTGTTTTACAAACACTGAAACTTGGCACAAGTGACCAAGTGCACTCACATCATGGACAAGCCCTTATGATCCATCTATTAGAGCATTCACTTTACATTTAAAAACTACTCATTAAAGGGACTAGCACCTTCACACACAAATAAACATTTTGCTTCTAATGGAAAAATGACAATTTCAATCAGTAAAAAAAAAAATTTTTGCAAGCACATGCATGATAGTATCAACTAGTAAACCAAATTGGTGTAAAAAGTACAAATTCATCATCATTTGAGTCTAACATGAAACAAATCTAGAATTGAAAGCCAGTTTTGAATTGAAAAGATAGTTTTGAAAAGTTTGAGTAAAAAAATAGGTAAGATAATGAATCTTTTATCAAGTTTACCTTTGATGGAGATTTTCGAATTGAAAGCAAATATAAAAGGTTTCTATTGCCCTTTTAATCTTATACATTGAAGTTGATCAATAATGAAGGAACATAAAGGGAGCGCTTTAGCTCCTATATTGAGAAAAAAAATAACCAACTTAGTAAACTTACAAAAACTCAAGACTGCTTAAATTCATCTCCTTCTATAAAATTTTTAATTGCAATATTTGTGCAAAATATAAATGTTGAAATGAAAAGAAAATTTTAAGTGTATAATTATGTCAAATTTTAAGATATATTAGTGCAATTTACTCTTAAGGAACATTTATTTACCTATTTTCCAAGATTTCCTTACCAATTGATAGTACCTTGGATGTTGATCTCTTCTCCACATTCTGTAGCAATAATCCACTTCTTCAACCAAATATAAATCAACCATTGTTATAGGCATTTTTTGGTTCTACAAAATGGGCTGACAAAGGCTTGGCAATAAACCAAATCCAAGAGAGAAAAGAGCCAAACTCGTAAGACTACTATCTGCATGGACACAGAATGAGATAGAAGTCCTAACTCGCATAGCCAACAAACTCACTATATGCGAGCTCGCATTGCCAAAGGTGAGCTCATAAAGTTCGTCCTCACTAATTGAAGGCTGGCAACAGCCCATAGTCCTAGTTCTATGACATTGCATCTCACTCAACGAAAGAGCTCGTTAAGGGAAAACCTAAAGTAGGTTCCCTCAGACTTAGTGCATGGGGCCAGTCTGTAAGAAGCAACACCATGGGCCTACCTGTAGAAAGAAACCTTTAGAAATTAGCCACCAGTTTGCAAAAGCCATTTTGTAGTAGTCTAGGCTATCTTGTATATTTATTTTGATATAACAGAAATACAAACTATATAATTACAATTGTACCCTCCCTAGCCTCTATAAATAAAAGGAGGGAGATCCCTGTAAAATAGATTGAATCTATATATTGTAACTCTGCTAAAATTTCTCTAGATTAATAAAAGCTACCATGGACGTAGGGACCAGTGCCATTCGATTTTGGCCAAATCACATTAAAAATACTATGTGCTTGCCACTCTTCCTCTCCATCTCCTTCATTCTCTACTTCATCAATTAAAAAAAAGTTTGAGTCCTGGAAGAACCTTTCAAGTTGGCTGGATTTTGGCTGAACTAAAATCCATTGTCAACATTTTGGCACCATCTATGAAAACTCATCTACTTTGGTTAATTTACCGTGCTCTAGTTGATTTTCTATAATAGCCACAATGGTTAGAGGATGAGCCATTAGAGCTTCAAATGTGTTAGTTGACCCCTTTAAAGGTTATGTATCTACAATAGACTCCTCCACTACTCCTGTCATAAGTGTTGCCACTGATTTACCCCTAACCGATTCCTTTCAACCTACTACTACTGTCAATGGCCCTGATGGAGCACAAACTTGGCTTCAGCATTAGGAAAGATTGGAAAATATGATGGGAGAATTTACTAGAGTAGTCACAGTGCTAATGCAAATGCAAGCTCAAGGTGTTCAAAGGCAGGCTGAAGCTATTACACCAAGAAATGTTTGCCAGAACAGCACGCAGAGTGTTTGAATAAGACCAACTTAGAAGTTTCTCCAGGTCATTATTCTCATGACTAGGAGAGTCAAAGGGATTAGCAATCTTCTAGCCAGCAATCCAGGGTACGGGATCCATGGTTGGAAGAGTTGTATCAAAAGATGCATCAGTTAGAGGAGTGTCTTCAAGCTCTGAATGATCGAGCTTACTTTCAGGATAGGTCTTCGTTCTCCATTGAGATCAAGACTCAGCCCCTCCCTCTCAAGCTCAAGGTCTATACAATTCCATTGTACAGTGGGGATACTAATCCTTATGACCATCTAGATGCATTCAATGTTTAGATGGACTTGCAGACAATTGACCCTTTGGTTAAATGTCAAGTTTTCCCAGTTACACTAGGAGGTGTAGCTCGGGCCTTGTTCAAAAGCCTTCCTGCTCACTTGACATATAATTGGGAAGAATGTCAACAAAAGTTCATTAGTCAGTACTGAGCATTGAAGAGGTAGCTCATGCCCCTTGCCACCTTACGATGGTCTTCCAACATAAGCATGAGTCATTGAAGGATTACATTATTAGGTTCAAACTCAAAACCAACTCAATAGAGAATCCATCTGAAGAAACTATCTTGGCAACAATCTCCATGGGACTCCATAAGGATAAAAAGTTGTACAAGTCCCTGGTAAAGGATTTAATTGAGTTTTACAAGTGAGCTACCAAGCAAATCAATTGGGATGAAGCCTTTGGCTAGAGAAAGCTTGATTGGAAGGATGAGAAAGATAGCTCGGCCCATAACAAAAAGAAAGGCAATGTGGGCCAAGGTGACCACTCTAGTGGGTGTGCTGTAAAGAAGTCTAAGAAGACCAGAGATAAGTGACCTTAGCCCCCAGGTTGCCATGATCACTACAGCATCCTATCAGACACTCTAGATAAGATATTCGCTACTAAAAAGGGGAGAAAAGACTTCAAGACACCTAATCCTTTGAGGATTCCTTGTGGAAGTAGAAACACCAACAAATTTTGTACCTACCATAGCAAGGTTAGGCATAACACTTCAGATTATCGAGCTCTCAAATATGCGATTGAAGATTGGATTAAGAAGGGCCACCTAAAAAAGTATGTGCTGTAGCCTGTAGGGCATCAGCCCTCTCAACCTTAATGAGATCCCAAGCAAGGGCAGATGGCTGTAGTGATAACTATATTTTAGTCTTGTAATAAAGCATGTAGAAATAGCCCAAATTCTGATGTATATAGTGTAAGCAAATTCTCAAGAAATATTAGTATAGAAGTTAGCTTAAGATGCGAGGTCCTCCATTTCAGCTTATAACTATATCCTTTTAAGTTTCAATTTAAATTTCTACTACATTAGAACATCTTACTTCTCGATACCATCCTAATGCAATCTAGCGTGCATGTAACTAACTTTCTCAGGCACCATATGCATGCTACCTCATCATGCACATGACCAACTTTCTCAGGCACCATGTGCATGTGACCTCCCTATGCATATGACCAACTTTCTTAGGCACTGTATGCATGTGATCTCCAGCTGATGCACATGCCCAACTTTCTTAGACAATATGTGCATGTTGTCTCCTCCAACTCGTACATACAACCAACTTTCTTAAGGACTATATGCATGCGATCTCTAACTCGTGCATACGACCAACTTCCTCAGGCACTGTATGCACGCCACCTCACTCACATGTCCAACTTGCTCAAGTATCATGTGTTCACGACCTAATGCTCACAGTTCTCATGCGACCTAATAATTCACAACTCTTATGCGACCAAATGTTTGCACCTCACATGTGACTTCTCATTAGGCATAGCTCTCATGCGACCTACCTATAAATTATTCATTGACAACTAAGGCACCTCAATACCTAGCTTATTGCTCACCAAGAAGCATGGCAGACTGGTTATTCAAGTATCTCATGTTACTCTGATTTACAAGAATTCATATTATCATTTATTATGTGTAGAATATTCAATGCAATGCAAGGAATCATGAAGAAAAACTTTATTCATTGCAAGCCTGAACAAGGTAAATTTACATTAGGAAGATTTAGAATACAAATCAAAATAAAAAAAGCCTATGGCTATTACATTATGGAAAGAAGATTGGCTCCTTGGAGATGAACTCCAGCTAGTACTAGCAGGAGGATTGACCAACACACAAGCTCCTCAACGTTCCTCCATAGCTAATAGCTCCTTTCCTAACTTATCCCTTCCACTAGGATTGAGAAGCCACAAATGTGGCTAGAAAGGAAAAACCTTACGACATCACTGAGAGGAAATAATCTAAGGTCCGTATAAGACCATACAAACCTCGTAGTCTTGTGCAGTAGACCATACACACCTCAAGGTGCTTCATCAAAAGTCAAATTACCAAAAACATGGGGGGCTTACCTAAGGCTCCCATTAGTTCACTCAATGAGGGAGGAGAAACTCCCCACACTTCAAATAGACTGGCTTGGTCTCACTGAAGAGTCTAGGAGAAGCACCTAACCACTCTTATTAAATGCTTCAGAAGAAAATGAGGCAGACTTATCCATGACAGTGAGACACATATAGCATGAGGTATGGCCTGGATCATATGAAATGACAGGCTAACCGAAGACTTTGACTGTGTAGTAATCCATAAAGAAGGCCTTTTGCCAGTGAAACTGTTCAACTTTTAATTTCGAAGCAAGCTAAGAGTTAGGGGGCTTATGTTATAGGCATTTTTCAGTTATGCAAAACAGGCTAGCAAAGGCCCAGCAACAAACCAAGTCCAAGAGAGAAAAAAGTCAAGCTCACTAGACCATTATTTGCATGGACACAGAACGAGGCAGAAGTCTCAGCTTACTAAGGGACAAGACCCAGCTCGTATAGCCAGCAAACTCACTATATGTGAGCTCGTATTGCCAAAGGCGAGCTTGTAAAGTTTATCCTTGCTGACTGAAGGCCAGCAGTGACCCAGAGTCCTAGTTCACAGGCATTGCATCTCACTCAGTGAAAGAGCTCGTTAAAGGAAAACTTGAAGCAAGTGCCCTTAGACTTAATGTGTAGGGCCAGTCTATAAGAAGCAGTACCACGGGCTCACCCACAAAAAGTAACCTTTAGAAATTAGCCACCAGTCTGCAGAAGTCATTTTGCAGTAATCTAGGCTATCTTGTATATTTATTTTGATGTAACAGAAATATAAACTATGTAATTACAATTGTACCCTCCCCGGCCTCTATAAATAAGAGGAGGGAAATCCCTGTAAAACATATTGAATCTGTATACTGTAACTCTACTAAAATTTCTCCAGACTAATAAAAGCTACCATGGATGAAGGGACTAGTGTTGTCTGATTTTGGTTGAATCACATTAAAAATGCTGTGTACTTGCCACTTTTCCTCTCCATCTCCTTCATTCTCTGCTTCATCAACCGGAAGACAATTTGAGTCTCGGAAGAACCTCTCAAATTGGTTGGATTTTGGCTGAATTGAAATCCGCCATCAACAACCATGTTAAGAGTTCATATACATCATAAACAAAGTGAATACAAAATTGTCAAACTATTGCCAAATCCAAGAGTTCATATTAGTACAGCCGATGAAATTAGAACATCTTTTCTTATGAGTAGACTTAAGCATAAAAAACTTCTTATAGTACTTGATGATGTAGATGATCCAAAGCCATTTGAATATCTTGTTGGTAAATGTTGTTATTTGGGATCAAATAGTAGAGTAATTGTGATAACTAGAGATACACAAATGCTTATCAGTAAAGGAGTTCAAGAAATACATTAAGTTAGCAAATTGACATATGATGAATATTAAAAGAGAAAACAAAGAACAAGTATGTGTGGTTTCTTGAGAACGAACTAACTACATAGGATGCTTTCTTTGTTTTCATTTTCAAATATTTTCTCTGTGTCATTTCTAACATGTCTGTAAAAAGAAAACAACCCTAATACTGTCTTTTCTTTTTCCTTTATTATTTTTGCATTAATATGGGGGGAATCCATAATGCTTTGATGCAAAGGTTGTAAGAGGTTTAGCCTCACACTCTGAGGACATCTCACACATAGTCCTATTCTTATTAGTGATATACATTATGTCACCTTCCCTATACAATAAAATATCCTCTTCTATCGTAATATATTTATTTTCTTTTTTTCTCTTTTTGTTTTTCTTTAAGATAATATTAATTGAAGAAAGGAGTTGAATAATACTCTTCTTGGCCTGCATTGAATTGAAGTCATTAATTTCTTGTATTTCTTGAGTAGTCTTTGGTTTGCATTATCTAGGTTTCCTGACTTTCGTTTTCATCTATGGATAATGCTAGAAATAAGGTTTTTCTAGAAAATCAAGTTCACGTGTGACTTAGTGGAGTGTCAATTTCTCAGTAATGGAAATGATGAGTTTAAACCCTACTCTATATACATAAAAAAAATCCAAATCATTCAAGACAAATTCATTTTTTATTATTATTTATTCACATGCTCACAAGTGTATGTAAGAAACTCATTATATAAAGTTACAACTTAATAAATAAATAAATGTTTTTTTTTTTTTTGTTACTTCTCATTTTAGTAGTGGACGTGGTGAGATGGCCTCTTGAAAATGGGAAACTAAAAGAAGACAAGTATAGTCTCTTGTTTCCAGGCTTTAAGGGTAAGTGAAACGAGCTTAGGCCATGGAAAAAAAAAAAAAAATCAATCTCCATCTATGGGAGACATTGATAGACACCCATTTAAGCAAATTGGTCCTTTAGAGCTTCAAAGATTAGAAAAACAAGATGGCATTTTACATATTACTTTGATGTTTGAGGTAACGATTATATTTTGAGATAAATCTGCATCAGTATAAAATATAAATAAGCAATAGAGAATTAAACAAAGAAATAAATGGGAGAGGATTTGAAAACCATATCCTAAACGGAAGACTCGATTATGGGACACAACAGATTGGGGGCAAGAGAAGAAAAATTACCTGACAAGCTTGAGTGAGCGAACGCAGACATGGAAGAAGCATCATTGAGGGATCAAAATCAATGGTGGAAGATACAAAGCAAACACCGTAGCAAAGATAGAAAGAGATGAATTTTATTTAGAGAGTTTTCACACTAACAAATTAATTTAGGACTATAACTAACAGTTAGCGATAGTTTTCCAAACAACCTCTTCCAAATGTTAGGCTAATCCAGAGACGGTTAAGTAAACTACTGTTAAATTGAAATTTAATGGTGATTAATTTCAACCACTTCTAATTAACCACTGTCAAAAGCCATGTTTTTTTCTAGTAAAAATGTACCAACAGATCTTGGAAAACAAACTAAAATGAATTTCTCATTTAATTTTCTTACTGTATATTAGTTTCCAATGATCACACAGGTATATTATGTTACCTATCTCAATTGCCAACCTCACTCAACTTGTGCAACTTAATATTTCTTATAATTTATTAGCGGGGAGATTCCTCACTCAACTTGTGAAACTTGGAGTCTATTTGATGTAAGTAGCTGATAAACTAACTATTATTTATTTTACTAGTTGCTAATTATTAACCGAAAGTTGATAAACTAATTGATTATATTAGAAGTATTTGATAAAATTAGCTATTAATTAGTTGATAAATATAAAATGATATAAAATGACATATTAATATTAATAGATAATATATGAAATATATTAATTCATATTTTTTTTAAAGGCAAAGTATATTGATACAATCAAAATATCAAAATAAGAATAAAATTATAAAAAAATTAATTAATAAAAATTTATGACATCATATATTTATTTAATTACTCATTTTTATTTATTTATGTTGAATTAATGAGCATAAGTTAAATATACAATGATATGTGATTTTTTTGTCCCACTTTGACTTTGTGAATATATATATATACACACATATTAAAAATAGTATGATATTAGACCAAAAATAAACCATTAAAAATGAGAGTTTTTAATTAATTCGGATATGAGTTGTCAGTTAATCAAAAGAAGATAGGTAAATTAGGAAAAAATAACTAAAAATTCTATTTTAATAAGTTATATGTCACTTGAAGTAGCTTCTTAAAAAGAGTTTTTTCTCATAAAATGTTAATGTATCAAACACCTTTAAAATATGAAAAAGAATTGTTTGACTAAGTTTAAAAACTAAAAACTAATTTTTTTAGTGTGCCAAACATACACTTAATATTCATCCCTTATGTAGATTGATTAACCTTCAATGGTTGAGCTTGGATAGCAACAATATTCGTCCCCTCGTATTTGGGAACCATCACCAATATCGCTAGTTTGTTTCTATCCTCAAACCAACTTACTGTGAGTTGACTGCCACTCTTGTAAAACTCACTAAACTCGAAGATCTAGACTTGGATGGATCCATTCCATCATGTTTGGGCTATATAACTAATCTCACTTATATGGAACTATCTTCTAACAACCTTACAAGTGAGATACCCGCCACACTTGGAAGATTGACAAATTTAACTTTATGAATTTGAGTTTCAATAATCTTTTCGGTGTCAATTCCTTCTTTATTTTTTAGTTTAGAGAGTTTGAAAGCCATGGATCTTAGTCACAAAATATTGAGTGAATTGAGTTTGATCAGACTAAAAAATGTGAATCTTAGTCATAACAACACATCTGGCAGTATTCTACTCTAAATTGGACATCTCAACAATCTTATTTACTTGGATCTCAACAACCATAATATTACTGGAAGTATATCTGTAAAACTTTATGATAAGGTTAGCATCATCCATTCTTTTATTAGGGTAAAAAGTTTATCATCTCTTTTTTACATCAATTCAAGCAAAAGGGGATATTTTAGTCATTTTAATTTTCAAAAGTGAAATCTAACTACAATGAAGAGATAGAATTAATGACTGAAGCATTTAATTATTGTTTCTTTCTTAATCTTCTCACTTAAAATTTAACTTCCTAATATTTCTACACTTCATTCTTTTTTTTTTTTTTTGCTCGAAATTCTTTTTCCGTAAACAGTCTAGTTTTCTTTTATCATTCACCTAAACACTCAAGTTTTTCTTCTTTTTTTCTTTCTTTCTTTCTTTCTTTCTTTTTTAATTTCTTGGGTAGTGTAAGCCAAGGTTTTTATTTTAAATAAGTTTCCTTAATTTTTTAGATGTTATTACTTGAATTCTCGGTTGATTAAAAGAATAACCAAATTAAAATTTGTAACTAAAAAAATTATTTTACAAAATATGTTTATGATGAAATATTTGATTTAATTACAAAATATAATTTTATATTTTGCTTAGCACTTGAAGATAATGGTGTTGTCATTATCTATACATCTATGAATGAAGAAAGGAAAAAAAAATGAAATTAACCCACAAGCTATATAAAAGGAAAAATGGAGTGCTTACTTAAAAAAATTGGAGTGAAAAAAAAGAATGAATTGTAAAAAATTTAAAAAATTAAATTTTAAGTGAGAGTCTTAAGAGAGAGAAAATTAAATGTTCAATCACTAATTCTCTCTTTTTTTTGAAAGTTAGACTTCACTTTTGAAAATAAAAATTATTAAAATGTCATCTTTACTTAAATTAATGTAAAAAAGAGATGACAGGCGTGCGTGTGCGCGCGCAGACACACAGATGGGGGAAGTGTAAATTTCATCTTAATCTTTGGTTTATCATAGGATTGGTGGTTTTGGTGTTTTCCTTTTGGTGCTCATGGGAAGTCTTCTAGTTCTATTCTATTTTTTCAATTGGTTTCCCATTATTGCATACATTTCAAGACAGTTAGATATTGTTTGGTTACCCTTTTTAAAAAATAGTTTTCTATTTTTATGTTTTGAAGAATAAAAAAATTTGTTTGAATAAGTGTTTTTGTAATCAGTTTTTAAAAATTGAAATTTGAAATGTGTGTTTTAAAAACAGTGGAACAAAAACAATTTTGAGACGCTTTTGTTTTTTTGCTTCCAAAAATAAGGAGAACAAGCTCCTCGATATTGACATTATTATAATTAAAATTATTTTAAGAATAGTTTTACCAAACACCCTTTTCATTTTTTTTTGTTTTATTTTCAAAAAATGTTTTTAAACCTTATTCTACAAAACTATTTTAAAATGCAAGAAAACTAAAGCACAAACAAATAGACCCTTAATTTCCCAATTGTCAACTCCATTAGCCGAAAACATAATGCTGAAAGGTGTCTTGGACTCACATCTTTACACTCCCTTCTTTGGATAAGCTGTACAAAATGTTGCTCTTGTCATAATACTAGCATTAGCATGCTTGTGTCCCACATCAAAATCCAAGCCGCCAATGCAAAAAGTTGCTCAAGAACTTTTGGGATCCAAGCCACCTCTACTTGTGCCATTATAAGACATTTCAATTTAGCAAATGATGAATGAAGAAGTATATGCTATGGGCAACATAAAAGCAAAAATTGGCCATGTGCCGTGGTACGCTCTACTGAATCTCTATCATTATGCCTACCTATGCCTTATAGGATTTGTTAAAGCTTGAGAACTTTAGTCATTCAATTTGAAATAAATGTTTATGTTTCTATTCATAAGTCAACAAATATGCACAATTATTTCTCTCTTTTATATTTTGATTTTTTTTCCCATAAGAGAATTAAATTAACCAAAAAAAAAAAATAGAAACACTAATACAGGGAAAGAACAAAAACAAAACAAAGACAACCAATAACCTAAGGGAAAAAAATACCAAGGGATAAAACACACATAAAAATAAAATAGGGAAACAGGGAGAAGAAAAAAAGCCGCCAAACAGGAAGCAATATGCAAGAGTGAGGAATTTGGGCTCCAAAGACCCAATCCACTAGATGCAAATCCTGTTTGAATGCACGACCAAGTATATCAACTATTACGTTGATTGAAACCAAGAAACCAAATGAAAGAAAAATAGAACAGAACTATAAGACTTCGTATAAGCACCAAAAGGAAAACACCAAAACCACCAATCGTATGACAAACCAAAGATTAAGATGAAATTACACTTCCTCCCAAATTACTTATTGAGGTTGACTTCATATCACAGATCAGAAGGTATACCAACCGTAGCTCAACTGATTTTCAACAAAGAAGGAAATGCTAAGCCAACCATTTTTCTAAAAGTTGCCATTAAAAAGGGTTGAAAATTCTGTGAGTGAATAGAGAGCCAAAAGAAAGAGATTCTAAGTCTAAGAAGAAAAAGATCCTAGAAGGAACAAGGAAGATGAAGTTGGAAGCAAGAGGGATTTGAGAAGGGGAAATAAAATAGGGAAAAACATATAAAACAAATGAAAGAAAGAGCGATTTGAAAAGATAGGAAACAAAAAATCATGATGAAATGTCAAATAAGGGAAGAAGATGGACAAAATGAAAAAACTAAAATGTAATGGAGGCTGTGAAAACAAAAAACCAGAAAAGAAACAAAAACAGAAAGAAAGGGTAGCTAGGGGAGAAGATGCGCTACTCTAGAAACACATTTACATGTCAGTTGTTTTACACATGTCACGTCGATTTGAAAACCAACGTCTATCTAAGCGACATTATATATTAGAAAAGTCCCCATCAATTTTTTAATGGATGTGCAAAATAAGAAATGACATCAATTTTTAACATATAGTCAATGTTTTTTTATTTTAAAAAATTTTTACACATGTTTTTTTATAAAAAAAAAATTGTCTTTTTTTCCACTAAAAATGTCGATTTTTATAAAAAAACTGACATCTTTTTTCAAACACTAACGACATCAATTTTTTTTATGAAATCTAATGTCTTTTCCCTAGAAGAATTACTACTAACTACATTTTTACAGAAACTTGCTATCATTTATATTTTTGTAGAAACAATCATTAAACCAAAATATACAATCACCCAACATAATCTTGATTTCAATAATTTCAAATATTTTATTAAATTAACAAAAAATTCAAGACATTACAAAATTAATTAAAATCAAAACATGCCAAATTAACAAAAAGTCTACATATAATAATCATTTGCTTACTTTCTAAGTAAATTCCTTCAATTGTTCTTCCCCTTTACTTAATCCTTTAGGATCTATTATCTAAAAAAAATGGTAATTTGCATTACATATTAGTGGAAGAATTTAGATCTATTTTTACTACTTCTATAAATACCATAGTAACCACATCACAAAAAAATGATTTTTTTAATAAATACATGTGGCAGTAAACAACTTGATGGCATCAATAAAAATTCTTTGTATCCTTTGCAAGGGTTATAAGGGTTAATAGAAAAAGGAAACCAACAAGCATATAATTAGGAGAAATGCATACCAAACTTTGAAATATCTTTTTGAAGCATGGCAACAACATCCACACATCAATGGAGAAATGCATAAATAGTTTGTGAAATGCATTTATATATTTGCCTACATATACAATATACACATAATCAATTACTTTTAATTTTTCCTAATTTTTTCCTTTGGAGGACCTTCAACTCATATCTCTTCACCATGACCATTTCACATGTAGAACTCCTTTAGGTTGCCTTCATTATTTACCAAAGGTAGTCTTAGAAAGAAAGAAGAGGTCTACTCAATATCATTACTGATATCTTCTTTATAAGTAATCTCTGTAATAAAATTCTCCACAAAAAGTGATGATCCTCGGTGACACTTTGATGATCTTCCAAAAAAGGGTTTAAGACCAACTCTTCCCCTGACCCCTCTAACATAGCCAAGATGCTCTTGAGTTTCTAACACAGCTATTAATAGGTCCATTCTTCCAGATGGAGTAAGATCTTTTTAGGTTAATTACTATGTGAGAGAATCTAGTGGCATACAATTAAGAACATTTATTTAACACTTATCACTTATAATTATTTAAGCAATTAATACTTACAATTTTCATAGCAACTATCTGGCTTTCTTGAATCGTATATTTATCTTCTGTGTTGACCTTCGCACTTTTCCATAATTCATTCTAAGATATGGAAATTACTTATAAATCAAACTGATTGGAAGCTTGTTGCTCTATAGGCTTTTCTTTCACTAAAGCTTGCTTAAGCTTCAAATATCCGTCACGAGATAACTTATTTTTATATTTACTTTTTGCTTGTCTCTTTCTATTGGTTGCACTTGTACCATGTTGACAATAAAAAAAGGTTGACAAAATAGTCAAATCACTTAAAATAGTTGAAAAAAATATAAGGTAAGATGCCTAAATTTACCTAAAATGCCTCAGATTGGTGTTGCTTTACAAAATTATCACACACTTGTTAATTGAAGAAGTCATATTTCTTAAGGTGGTTTCATCACTCTTCCTCATATGGGTGATGCAATCCCTTGTCAACTTGTTCTTGAAGTCCTTCCACCATACCTTGGCAAGCTTTAAGACTTCTTTTCTCCTCTTTGATCAATATCAAAGGTAGTCTAGAAGACAAAACACGCATAGATTATACTTATATATAATTATTCTAAAGAGATAGTTATACACATCTTAAACATAAATTGGAGATAAGTAATATATACTAAGACATCTTGTGAAACGTTCACCTTTATGTCCTTTGATACTTCTTTCCAATGCTTAATATTGATTGGCATTTTGGTGCATATCAACATTCCAATGTAACTTATATATTTAGATGACCAAGCTCCAATTACCTGACCCTTTGTATTGAACTCAACTTTTACCTTCCCTCTTCTACTATGCATTGGGATCATCCCTTTTATAAGTGTAACATCCCTTGTACTCTTCTCACTATACTAAGAAGGATCCATATGGTTGTTTAAAAGGTAAAAAGAAAAAGAAGGTAACCTCAGAAAATAGTAATTTAAGGAATATGTCAAAATCTAATAATAATTTATGGTTGAATTATAAAATTGTATAATAAAGAAGGTTTGCTCAAAATGAAACTGCTAATCCATAGGTGGAATAAGTTAAACATGCAATACATATATATAACAAAAGAATATAATAAATTTGAAAAATCAATATAATAGCGCCCTAAAGAACAAGGAAGGTTTATTCAAAGAAAAATTAACCCTATCATGTTATAATGTCACAAGAATATATCGCAAAAATATAAACCTCAACTAAAATCATGAGTGCAATTGATAGCAGCCAAACTTTCAACCATATTTTCTTTTTGCTAGTAGCTAGTAAAAAACAGGGCTTGACTAGCCAATCGCAACAAAAAACCACCAAATACTAGCAAAAAAGCCCAACAAAAATTAAACCCTAACTAAAATCATTTCTGATAAACAAACTAAGAAACAAAAGAAAGAAGAAAAATACTAAACCCTAAAATATAAATCATCTGCAGAGTACAAAGCTGAAATAATATACAAAACATCGATATAACTTAGTAATAAAGAAAATAATAAAATTAAGAAGAACGAAGTTTCTTACTTCGTTCAGCAATGAACTTGAAATGCAAAGATCAAAGACAATTAAGACAAACATAGCAAGGATTTGAGAATGGTTTTTCATAAATGTTTCAAACAAGGTGTTAACCTTAGGGAGATTGTTAACCATAGGGAGATTGTTAACCTTAAGGATTTTGTTAACCTAAAAGAAATTATTGTCTCAAAGCCCTATGTTTATTTTGATGTTGAAAAACAACTTTAGAAATGAAAAACATCTTTAGAAATGAACT